>PVKE010017626.1:0-30511 GCA_004027555.1 Craseonycteris thonglongyai
ATTTACCAAAAGCAACTAGTTATGCCTTGTGTTCACATCAGTGGGTAGGTGGTAACAAACTATTTGTATAGTTTATGTTTAGAGTGAACTTTTTGTGTAGGGGGAACTTTATAATCATCTAGCCTATAATTGATATCTCACGTGAGATCTTTTACCCCTGTGGAAATTCCTACCTCTGGCCACTGCGCTGTCTACGGTGCTCACTGCTCTTCCCATGGGTTGGTGGGCTTCTCCATTTGGGGCTCTGAGTTAGGGGCACAACAGTGTCAGAATGGCCCTGATGTGGTGGTTTGGGGCCAAGTAATTATTCATTGTGGCTTTTGTCTATGGCAGTGTGACCAGTTCTACTTAATTTTTCTCCAACTGTGTAGAAAACCCATGGCTCAGATGGGATTTGACCAACACTGGACTTTCTCATCAATAGAGGAGGATGCTATGGCCAGGAGATTACTTTTTTGATTTTTGTATTTTAGACCTTAGCCTATTATTTATAAAAATGTCCTTGAACTAAAAACTGACCTCTGATTTTTCATCAGATCTCAGAAGATAGCTCCTATTACTATGATGCCTATTACAAAAACCCATCCAATTAGAGTTCTGGAAAGTTCAAAATACTTTGTTTTCTTTAGTCATGATGAGAATCATGTCTGAACTCAGTCCCTCTGGCCTTGTTTCATGCGGTCCATCTTTTATGTCTTAAATCCCACCCTCAGATGGAGGTGGAAGAGAATTGTAGCAGACCCATAAAGGTCAGGGATTCCAAGCTGCTCAGCCATCTATGGTAGGGCCACAGGGCTTTGGAAGAAATCCTTGGTCCAGCCTAGCCCTGGCTTTTGAAGTGAACTCCGCTGCAGTCTCTCCAGGGATCTGTGTTTTCATGTCTTTAATAGCTCAGCTGCATGGGCTTGCTGCACAGGCACCAAAAAACATTCCTTTTTGGTACCTTTGCTTTCTTTCATGTGATTTAAAAAAAAAAGCAAGCTTTGGTGCCCTCCAAAGAAAAGTATTATAGAAATACAAGTCTTCCCTCTCACTTTCAGGAAATACATACAAGATTCAAGACTCACATTATTTCAGATGCTTGTATTCTTTTTTAACTACAAGTCTATCAGGTTTCTTTTCTGTCCTTCTCAACTTAATTTGATCTCCTCATCAAAAAACATTTCTTTCCACTTTTTATATTAAACCTGATGCTGCAGATGTTTAGCTATTCAGAAGACACACAAACTGCCCAAGAGGATACATTGTCATTAGAATAGCAACCGTGGAATCAATACATAAAAAAAGAAAAAATCTTTCTGTCATATTGAAGTGCAGGGCAATACCTTTGGGAGAAATCATGGGTAAGATATACGGTAGGTGGAATGTCAGGTGTATATAGTGTTGGGGTGCAGAGGGGTGTTATGACTCTTTCTTTGGCCCAGGCAGTCTTCATGGGAGAGGTAGATGTTCCCTAATCCATTGGAAGATTGCCATTTTGGATATTAGTTTTCTCTCTTTTGTTTACCATTTTGGAGTTCAGTTCCTGTAGTTCCAGGTTGATCATTGTTGGGGATGGGAGCTGACATTCTGGTTACTGAGGCTCAAGACTTATTGCCTTGCTGTTAGGTCCTATTGCACCCACATTAAGTTGGGTATAGAGTCCTAGGAAGTGTAAACACAAGGCTGATGGTGTCTTTTTAGTATTGTTTGGGCTAAAGTGAGTGACTGGAAAGCAGAAGACATATGGATATATATGGCAGATTGAAAATGCCCTTTAATCTCTGCTCCTGCACTAAGCCCCACTAAAACAATGGTAACAAAAACATATAAACCTACAAGGACAAAGAAAAATGTAGAGAACACAACGTGAAAAGAAAGGCTGACAAAATGTTGGGACATGAAATGTGGAGGGTTGTGTACTGTCTTGACAGGATGGAGAATGACACTCGCAGAGGGGAAGGATAAGGAGCAAGGCAACTCTCATCCAAGAAGCACAGAAAGGCTCTGAAAATGGGAGGCACCAACCATCCATCTCTCAAAGCTGGGAGAGTGTGGGTCAGAAATAGAAGGAGGAGCTGAAGACCTGTGTCAGGAGGTCTCTTTTCCCAGTCCAGACAGCCAGACAGCTGCTTCTCTCCAGCTCCAGCAGGAAACGGCAGATTTAATCTCTGGGTAATTGAACCAGAGAGTTCCGATGAAGGGAATTGCAGAAAACAGCAGAGAATAGCTCTGTGCTGGCTAGACTTTAGGGGATAAGGTCTAAGGCCCTTTCCTGGGTGATGCCTAGGATGTGGACCCATATAGTTCCACTCTCTCCAAGCAGGAGATGAGAGGATTCTTCCAGGTATGACACTTCCCCAAGAAGAAAGTCACAGATTCTGACACATGGGGAATCCCATGATGAAATGGTTGGTCCCTGCTTCATAACTCCACAGGGAAGTCGCTGCCAGTAAGCCTTGCACTTGGATACAGAAGTCCCAATCACGTTCTAGCACCTTTTTTATATTCAAACATACAGCCAAAGATCAGCAGGAAGAAATCACATCCTGGAATGGGTACCTTAAGTGATATGAGAAGATAGAATGGCTATGGAACAAGACCAGGATGTTACCAACAGGAATGCAGCTGAAATAAAATAGTTGAAGTATCGGATCAGAACATAAAATTGATAAAATTGCACAGACAGAAGAACAAAAATACAAAAATACAGAAAATGGAAAAAATGATACAAACATTAGAGGATTAAATCAGGGAGTCCAGCATCTGACAGTCAATTAGAACAGGGGTTCTGAGTCTTTTTGGTGTCACACACCCCTCTGGCAGTATGTGAAGCCTATCGGTCCCCTTCTCAGAATAATGTTTTAAAGTGCATGAAGTACGTAGGTGTGTAAAGGAAACTAGTTACATTTTAATTCAGTTGTTAATATGTTAGAAAGCAAATTAATGATATAGTAATATATGTGCTTTTTATGAGCACATTAAAAGCAAGACCTAGATGTGGGTCTACTGTAATTTTGAAGTAGGGATGAGCACATATGATATTTTAAGATATCTGCATCCATGTGTTGAGAACTACTGAGATCATTTTAGACAGGCTATTCCTTGGAGACAAAAGCCCAGAGAAGTATCCGAGGGCTTTTATTTGCTGCCTGAAAATATATCCCTTGTCTAGATATCACTTCTTTCTGAAGTTATTTCCATGTCCCCTCCTTCATTCCTTCCCAGAGGTCTTCCCCCGCCCCCACCCTTGTCTTTGCTAGTGAAGTGAGTTGCTGATGTTTTTCCATGTGGCCCTGGTATAGCTGTCAATCATGGTGCCCAGCCTCCTTCATCACTCTGTCGGGCTCAGAATGCTGTCACATCCCTGGACACAGCAACTTGTCCAAGGTTGGACATAGGAATCCAGGCTGATCAGGGGACTCCCATGGAAGTTTCTGGTTGGAGGTGGAAGGCTAGTTTTTCGAAGTTTTAAATCATTAAGGTTTTATGCCTGGAGTTGTTAGGAGCTATTCTTTCTGACACGTGGAAAGAAATTCTCTGATGTAAAGGAGAATGGAATTAAATAGAGACACAGTGAAGTTGAGATGAAAAAAGAAAAAGGAAGAGACAGAGAAGAGGGAGAGGTGTGATGTGAGCTAGACAACATCCCTGAGATTCAAATATAGGGGGGAGAAGGAAAGGAGAGGAAAGGAGAGGGAAGGGGATGGGAGAGGAGGAGAGGGGAAAAGAGAGGCATTTTCTAGGTCTTCGTTGGGTTGGCACTTTCTGTCCTGAAGTTTTGGTTTCTGGAACTCTGCTTTCTATTTTATGAGACACTTCAGTATCCTTCCCACTCATGAAAGTCAATAATTCTCTTCTTGCTTAAGCCAATTTGAGTTGACTTCCTGTGAAGGGTCCTGACTACACATCCGGGGCCTGCAGGCATTGTTGGGTGTGAGCATTTGTTTCCCCTGTGGAGACCTCTGCTGCCATAGAACACCCTCAGGCGCCCTTGAGCTTTGCGGCATCCTTCCTGGGGCCCTCCTCAGGCACACTCTCCATAGAGCTATGTCTAGAGCATCTCCTCTGAGTCCAAGCTGTCACTTGTTTTATTTATTCAGCAAGTGTTTATTGAGCATAAACATCATGGGAACACAGCAACTAGCAGAGTGGAATTAATCATTTTCCCTTAAAGGCCTCAGGGTCAATGGGAGAGAAACATCCCCCTTAATGGGTTATTAACTAGGGACACACTTTGAACTATTGGAGAATGAAGACAGAGCATCCACACAGTAGACAATAGTAGTTGTCTACTGTTAACAAACTGGTGTTACAAAACACAGAGGTTCCTGCACACAGAACATGAATAGAAAGGAAAACAGTAGAAAGATTTATCCAAAAACGTGCTCCTCCACTACCAGTCACTGAAGATCCTTATACTAGAAGGTTTCTTTTCTTTTTTTTTAAGTAAATGCTCTTAAACCATGAATACTTTTACTCTGGCTATTAGCTGAAACACTTCTCTCCAAGATTTTCCAAGGTATCTCTTGGCTAAATGGTATTCTTCCAATTCAGAGAGATAATGAAATAGACAGATAAACATCTTTGCTTACCCCTGACAAGTTTTCTCTTACAAGTTTAGCAGTGGAAAATGGTTTGCACATTAAGAGAGAAGATAAGAAACAGGAATTTTTGCCTGTTTCTCCCCATCACCTCATTGCAACACTAACCAGTTGGAATCACAGTCTCATTCTCTAGCAAATATGAGAAAGGCTAGCTTTCTCATCCATTTGGTCCTCCCCTAATTCCCAGGTCTGTATCACCAGTGAGGAAATGACCCTTTTCATAATTCTATAACTTAAGGCATGAAGGTCTATATGGGGTTAGGCTGAATCATCTGGAATAAGTACACATCAAATTAATATCCAAAACCCCCCAAACAGGCAAATTTCAGGTGAACAGACCCCCACAACTAAAGGTTTTCATAATCAACTGGGCCTGTAAATAGAAATGGGGATCTCTACAGAAGGTATCCTAAGGTGGTTAAGAACATGGACTCTTAACCAAATAACCAGTCATTTAACTTGCTAGTGTTTGTCTTTCTGTGACTCAGTTTTCCCATACATGAACTGGGTATAGCAATACTCTGTAAGTCAGTTGCTAGTTTGTTTTCAGATTCACTCCTGTACTTCTTTTGCTCTCCTCTATCACAGGGGAACTTGTTTCCTAGAATCCTTCAACTCTGGCTTCTGTGCAAGTTTCTTATTTTTCAATAGGAGGCCTTGACAGAAGACCGCTTGGAAATGAGGGCAGGAGGAAGAGAGAGCAGGGTATTCCTCCCTCCATCTTTCTCTCTCTGTGCTTCCTGTGGAGTGCTGCTGGTAGTTGTGTCTCCTTCATGTCTCTGTTGTCTGTCCCTGGTCTCTGCTCCTACATGCAGTCCCCATGATAGTTCTAGTTCTTACCAACTTATGGGCACTGGAAACACTACCTTCTCCTGTTGCCTCTTTAGCCCCAGGGTTTTCAGCAGCTTCCTATTATTGCTAGTCTCTGAGCTGCCTCAAGCCCCTTGTTTGGTCTCTTAGTGATTCTGTCACACACACAACTAACTCCTTGTGTTCAGCTCCTTCCATTTGAAAGACCTAGAATGGTTTCCATTTTCCTAGGTGGACTTTGACAGTTACAGATACCCACCAAACCTACCGGGTTGCTGGGAGGATTGAGTTAAGACTCCTGGAACATAGCAAGTGCTCAGCTCCTGGTAGCTATCAACATTGACCTTCTCAGCCATGATTCTGAGAGTGCAGTGTATGGCTTAGTCGCTTTTAAAATCTTTGTGATTGCAACATGATATCACTTAAAGCAGAGAAATCTAAAATGGACACGCCTGCCAGAGAAGACTATTGAGTGCCTCTGGCTCCCGTGCAGTTTCCAGTTTCCATAGAAACCAAGCAAAAGAACATTTGCTAAAGGAAGCCTAGAAAATAAGTAGATTCAGGTCTGTATGATTATGTCTCAAACCCTTTAACACACAAGCAGAACTCTTATTACTGTTATCTTATTGTCTCTTTAATATCTTTTTTTTCCTTATAAGATACAATAGACCCAGACTCTTTCTATGCAGAGGATGACACAAAGTATAAGATTTCTTTGCTACAGCACATTCCCTATCACATCCCAAATAGCAGTGCTTCAGAGGCCTCTGCTACTGTGTTTATCTGCCAAATTGCTGGCTAAACCCAGCTCTTGCCATTCTGTGAATATTCAGGGGTTGTTTGTTTTCTGCTGTTAAGAGACAGGAGCAAACAACCAAAAATACTAGAAAGGAGAGGGGGAAACTGAAATCCCAATTAACATTTTGGCAATGAGACCTCAGCTACAATGGAAATATTAAATTCCCCTTCGTGGCTAGGGGGTGGGGATTCTTCGGTCATTTGATTACAGCCCAATTCCTTGGAATTCCTCTTTAGCCATCAGAATTGGGGGCAGGAATGAGAGACAGCTCTGAGTCAATCCTGACAGAATTTGAATTAAAAACCATATGACCTTGATTCAATTTCCAAGCAATTTTAAATCTTTTCTTTAAAATGCCTCTGAGAAGGGAGAAATTGAGGGGATGGCAGGGAAATGCAAGCAACTAGAATACCAAGGGGAAATTCACCACTTTTCTGTGCAAAAAGAGGCTTGCAGGTGTTCGTCAGAGGACTCCTTGGGGTATTGGGGAGGCTGGGCTCTGTTATGGCCACTCCTACACAGTGGGCTTCCTTCAGTGCTTCCCCATTGCTAAGTGCTTAGCACGGGGGATAATGTCCCTGCACAATAGTAAGAAATGTGAGAGCTGTCCGGAAAAAATTTAGCTATTGTGAATATACCCAGAATGGTTACATGGCTGGGTACTTTCCGACAGCCCTCGTGTACGTACTGGTCTCTGCTCCCGGTTCCTGACACAGAGCTCCTAAAACCCTTCCAAATAAAGATGCTAGGAGAATCTTTTGTTCTGTCATTTAGTATTTGACCTTGGCTCCTGACACAGAGTCCCTAAGGCCTTTGTAATTTCCAGAGTGATGGGAGCATCGGACACTGAGCATCTAAATCCTTTGGCATTTCCTGGGTGATAAGAATGTCTTCTGTTCTAAGGAGGCAACTCTGGGTGGGCTCCTGGATAGCTTTAGGATGGAGGCTGGTCACCAGAAATAACAAGCTATGATTAGAAGCTTGGAACTCCCTGCTTCCTCCCCACCATTTTTTAGAGCTGAGAAAGGGGACAGGGGCTGGAAATGGAGTTAATAAGTGATCATGGGTATGTGATGAAGCCTACATAAAAATTCCAATAGTATGATGTTTAGAGAGCTTCTGGGTTGGTGAACACACCCACATGCCAGGAAGGTGGCATACCTTAACCCCATGGGGACAGGAGCTCTTGCACGTAGGACACTGCCAGACCTCACCCTCTGTAACTCTTCATCTGGTTGTTTATCCATATCCTTTATCTTATCCTTTATTATGTAATAAATGGGTAAATGTAAGCATTTCCATGAGTATGTGACCTGAGCAAATGATGTAATCTAACGGGGGGAGGCAGGTGGCAGACATGGGAATCTCTGATTTGTAGTCAAGTTGGACAGAGTTTGTGGGTAACATGGGGACCTACTACTTGCAATTGGTGTCTGAAGTAGGGGACAGTCTTGTGGGACTGAGCCCTTAACCTGTGGGGTCTTCATAACCTCCTGTTAGTGTCAGAATTGAATTGAATTCTAGGACACCCAGCCAGCTGTCATAGAGAATTGGTATGGGGATCCAACCAATTGCTGGTGTGAGTGTGGTAGCAGAGTAGAGTGAAGGGGAAACACAGGAGTGTGGTTTTTCTAGTACAGTCCCCTTGAAGGCTTGTGACTGGCTTGCTGTGTGGCCATGCAGAACTGGGCAGCAGGAGCTCCAGGCTGGTGTGGGAAGCTCTGGGGCCATCTTGGTTCTGCCACTTTTTTGAAACTATATATGACCCTGGACAAATCACTTCATGCATTTATGTATTTTGTACAAGGGGCTTGGGACAAAGAATGTATGGCTCAGTAAAAGCATCACTAAAATTGGAAAAGCTTGCTTGTGAGTAAGTACATGATGCACATGCGAACACCAGAACATGCATCAATTAGCAGCATTTATTGAACAGCTACTATCAAATCAGTATTACTATAATGACGACATTGTGAAAACGATTCAGAGCATCTTTTCCACATAGGCTGACTAGTAAAGTGGGTGAGAGAGAGAGAGCTAACATTTCCCTGATGGCACCAAACAGGAGCTTCAGATCACAGCCACAAACTTGGTGTCTCCTACACAGCCTCCCTCAAGCTTCCACTTGGCAGAGCCTCTCCCTGCCATCTCTGGTTGTTCTTCTAGGGTTCTTCCATTCATGGCTTCTGAGGTCACAGACAAGAGCATTGTATCTAGTCAGAGTTCTTAAAAGCATTTGGCATTTTCCCCATGCCTCTGCTTCTCACCACGAGCCTGAAAGTCAAAAGCTTTCTTGCTGAACTTTGTTTTTTAAAGAAGGCACATAATGCAATACATAGACGATGTAACGTAGAATTGTACACCTGGCACCTACGTAATTTTTACCAACCAACTTCACCCCATAAATTCAACAATTAATTAAAATATATATATATATAATAAAGAAGAGCATGCCTTCACTTTATGGTTGAGATAAGGAATGCAGAATTGCACAGGGAATATAGGGATGAAGGCTTCCATCACACAGGTCTTGGTTGTCATGGCATCCAGACAACCACTGAGATTACTCCAGGGAGAATCAGCCCAAAGAGAACAAGGGGACTCCCAAACGTGCTATCATTTATGTTCCTTCATTGCAAAGTTCTTCACAATTGCTAGTGAGCTAATCCTCCCAACAGGCCTGATGAGGCAGATCAATACTGTTATCCCTTTTAGAGCTCAATATTATTATACACTTTAGGGCTCATTATTTTATCAGCCCAATTACTCCATCTTTAAAGTTTCATTAGTGTTCTCCTGAAGTAATACCACAGTTTGTGAGTTTATGTCACCTGTGAAACACTGGATCTGCTCTCCCAAGAAAGGGTGGAGCCAGAGTAGGTGATCCAAGAGAATGCTGCACATTATCAGCTTTCAGGGTTCACTCGAATGTGAGGACTGGGCGGCTACCCAGAGGCCGGGACCACCTGCTTATTCACTCAAGTCCAACCCCTCTGCTATGTCTGGCTCACTGGGTGATCTCAGGAAAGTTGCTTCCTTCTGGGACTCTGTGCATATGTAGAATAGGGATCAGAATAATTCTCATCTATCCCTGACTTCCCTTTTCTCTTTTACTGAGTTGTTAGGATAAAATGAGCCCATAGTTATGAATAATATACTTTGGAAGGATATGCAGTAGAGAAACACATGAGGTGCCAATGATCACAAGCATTAAAGTAATGGCATCAACCAGCTTTGTTTATTATAAACATTTGGAGCCCAGACTACATTAATTACAAATGGGCTTATTTAATGACTTTAATTGAGCATTTTATATGATCCCATTTTCTTTCTTTTCCTAGCATATCAGTTATACTGCTTTTTCACTTTTTTCAGTGGTTGCCCTTGAGTTTGCAATATACATTTACAACTAACCGAAATCCACTTTCAAATAACATTATGTCATTTCATAAGTAGTGTGAGAATCTTGTAACAAAATAATCCTAATTTCTCTCTCTTGTCCTTTGTGTCATTGCTGTCAATCATTTCACTTATATATAAGCATACATTAATGTATGTATGTATGCATTAATATCTATCCATTTATCTAATATATACATATATGCATAAGTATATACATAATTAAATATTGTTGCTATTATTATTTTGAAGAAACATCTGTTAGATCAATAAAGAATAAAAAATAAAAGTTTTCACTTAACCTTCATTTATTCTTTCTTTGATATTTTTTCTTTCTTTATGTAGATCTGAATTTCTGACCTATATTATTTTCCTTTTCTCTAAAGAACTTCTTTTAATATTTATTTTTTTTAATTTTATTTATTTATTTATTTAGTTAAATTTATTGGGGTGACATGAATTGCAAGGCAGGGCTACTGGCAACAAATTCCTTCAATTTCTGTTTGTCTGTAAGTCTATATTTTCCCTTTATTTTTGAAGGATAATTTCACAGGGTACAGAATTCTAGGTTGGTGGTTTTGTTGTCTAAACATTTAAAATATTTCACTCCACTGTCTTCTTGCCTGCATGGTTCTGAGAAGTTGGATACAATTCTTATGTTTGTTTCTCTGTTGGAAGGGTGTTTTTCCCCTTTGGCTTTTTAAAGGATGTTTTTCTTTATCTTTGATTTTCTAAAGTTTGAAAATGATATGCCTAGGTGTAGAGTGGTCCTTTTTTAAAAAAAACCAACACCTTATTTTTATTAATCTGCTTGGTATTCTCTGAGCTTTCTGTATCTGTATCTGTCATCTGGTATCTGACATTAATTTGAGTTATTATTATTTTGAATATATACTTTTTCTTTTGTCTCTTTCTTCTCCTTCTGTTGTTCCCATTACATGTATGTCACACCTTTTGTAGTGGACACACAGTTCTTAAATTATCTATTTTGTTCTTTTCAATCTTTGCTCTCTTTGCTTTTCAGTTTTAAAGGTTTCTATTTAGATATCCTCAAACTCAGAGATTCTTTTCTCAGCTATGTCCAGTCAACCATTAAGCCCATCAATGGCATTCTTCATTTCCATTAGTGTTTCTGATCTCTAGCATTTCTTTTTGGTCCTCTCTTAGGATTTTCATCTCTCTGCTTACATTGACTATCTATTCTTGATGCTGTCTACTTTATTTATTAGAACCCTTAGCATATTAATTATAGTTCTCTTAATTCTCATTCTGATAATTCCAATAATCTCTGCCATGTCTGGTTCTGAAGCTTGCTCTGTCTCTCAAATGGTGTTTTTTTGTTGTTGGTGGTGGTTTTTTATTTTATTTTTTGCCTTTTAGTATGCCCTGTAATTTTTCCTTGATAGCCAGACATGATGTTCCAGGGTAAAAGGAACTGTTGTAAATAAGCCTTTAGTAATGTGAGGTCTGGTGGGAGGCAAAGCTTCTGTAGCTCCTGTGATTGGGTCTGCCTTTTACTAAGCCTGTGTACCTGGACTGTGACATTTACATGCTTCTCAGATTTGTTTTCTGCCCTATTAGGTGGCACAGATAGTTAGAGTGGGCTGGAGTTGGGTATTTCCTTTCTCCCACATGGAAGGCAGGAACTGACTGGATATTTCTTTTTCCCTAGGTCACTTAGGCTCTGATAATACCCCAGCAGGCTAGGCTCTGGTTAACTAGTTTCACCTGAGGAAAGGCCTTGTTAGAACAGAGAGGTTTGACATATTTTAAAATGAGTCCTTTCCTCCAACCCCTGCTAGAAGCAAAAGGGGATTTTTCTCTACTATTTACTGTGAGAATCTGGTCAAGTGGCTGGAAGTAAAACTCATGGAAGTGTTGGAATCCCCATATGACTGGGTCCTCCAGGAGTTTTTAATTCTGAAACTTGTCTTCACCGAGCCTTCAGCAATTAATCAATTATAGTCAAGTTTTTTCCAATCATGGCAGGAACCAGTTTCAGGCACTTGTTCAGGCATTGTGGTTTCTGCTCACTAGTCTCTGCTCTGGTAAGCCATGACTCCCTGGATCTATCTGTCAAGGATCTCCAGTTTTAGGGACAGCAGTTTGCTCTTTCTCTTCACTTTTGTTATGAATCAAAGAAGAGTTTTTGGTTTTTCAATCTGTTTAGCTTTTTACTTGTTGTTAGGATGGATTGTCAACTTCCAAGCAGCTTACACGTGGAAATGGAAACTGTAAGTCTTGATGTTATGACTTTAACATCTGTGTTGCTATATATATATATATATATATATATATATATCAATGTCATTGCTTCATTCTGAAGGATTGGACTCCATCATATGTATCTATCACTGTTGTTATGCACTTCCCTTGTGATAGACACCCATATTGCCTCTAACTGTCTATTGTCCTGGTGCTACAAATGGATATCCTTTTACATCTCCACATTTAGTCTTTTGTACAACTTTCCTGGGTGTATATGCAAGAGTGGGAGTTCTGGTTCCTAGAGTATATGTCTACTTAATCCCATTCAGTACTGTCAGATTGTTTACTAGAAAGACTACATAGTTTAACACTCACTGATAGTACACATCTTAGCCAATACTTTATATTACATACTTTCTAATTTTGATAGCTTTGATGGGTGCAAAGTGCTATCTCATTGTTACTTTAATTTCTATTTCTGTAATTGTGTTATTTCTAAGGTTCAGCATCTCTTCATGTATTTATTAACTATTAGAGTTTCCTTATGTATCTGATTTGTTTGGGATGGCTGAGTATTTTGCTTGTTGTCCTAGTGTAGTTGTTCAAAGTCTCCTGGTTTCACTCTTAGAGTGTCCTGGTTTGACAAGTGGTATGGCCACCTCCTCTTCTGTGACTTCTCTATTCATATCCTTTGTCCTTTTTGCTATTGCATTTTCTGTGTTTTTATTTGTAGGACTTCCTATTATAGTGTAGATATCAATTTCTTTGTTTGGATGATGAAATAATCTTTCAATTTGCCACCGACCTATCAACTTTGTCTGTGGAGTCATTAGTCAAAAATATTTTCACTGATGTAGTCAGATTCATCAGTATTCACATGTAGGATTTTGGGATCTAATTCAAGAAGTCTTTTCCCACCCAGTGTCACAAAGATATTCCCTATACTTGCTTCACATTTAGGTCCTCAACATATTTGGAACTTATCTTTATGGTATGAGACAGGGATCCAACTTTATATTTCTTCATATACTTAGTCACTTTTCTCCACATTTACTGAACATCCTATTCTTTCCTCAACTGATTTTTTTTGTGCTCCTCAGTTTGACACCACTTTTTTCCAGAGCTCCTTCTTTTTTTGTTTCTGTGTTACTACCAGTACCCTTTATAAAAAAAATAAACTAAATAAAAAAAAAATATATATATAGAGAGAGAGACTTATAGCATACTTTACTATCTGACAAAAATTACCCCTCTTTGCTTTCAAAGTTGATTTTGCTATTCATGCACTATTATTCTTCCATATAAATTTAATAGTCAAATTGTCAAGTCTCTCAAAATTTTATGTTGGAATTTTTTATTGGAATTGCATGGAATTTATAGATTAACTTAGTGAGAATTGACATTTTTATACCAGTTGTCTCATCTAATAATATGGTACATCTCTTCACATTTGCATATCTTCTTTGATATCCTTTTAACTGTTTTGATTTTTTAATTTAATTAATTAATTAATTAATTAATTAATTTTTTGACAGAGAGAGAGAGAGATACAGAGACAGAGAGAGCACTGAACTGGGGGAGCTCCCAGTTCAGCATATGGTTCCGCACGGTCCGGGGCCGGGATTCGATCCCCAGTCCCCTGTGCTGCAAAGTGAGCACTTAACCCACTGAGCCATCCCAGCTTCCCCCGGTTTTGATTTTTTTGAGTATATAAAAATGACATACATTCTTTGTAAGGTTAATTTAGAGATATTTATAGTTTTGTTGCTATTTTGGCTGATCTCTTATTTTCTATTAGAGTTTCTAGTTGGCTGTTGCTGTTAAAAATTATATTTCACATAGTAGGGGCAGTAGGACAGTCTGTCACACACTCTTATTCTTCCCCAGTAATGACCAAAGGCATATGTTTACAAGTACATAAGGAGACAGGGTTCAAAGTGTGGTCTCAACAAAATTGAAACTGGCAGCTTATATGGGACCTTCAAATGTAGACATTTAATTCAAGTTTCTAACCTGAACTGTCTGGCTATGGATGTTAAGTCTACATCTATCATAAGAATATAGAACTCCAGAGCTGAAGTGGCCCTAAGAGTTATTTAGTCCACACATTGGATGCTTTTGTCCTCTCAATGGCATATTAGTTCAGTGGCTGGCCAGCTGGTACTTGTATGCCTTAGGAACAAGAAATTTGCTACTTTGTGAAACAACCCAACCCACATCTGTCAGCAATCTTCATACCTTTTCCTTTTATTTGAGCAATAGTGTTCTACTGTTGCCTCTATTTATTATGCCTCCATTGTACCTTGTATATACATCTGTGTAGTGCTTACATATTTTATATTGCAGTAATATGCCCATGTGTCTGTTGCATATACAGGGCTGTGAGTGCCTTTGGAGAAGTGGCCATAACTTAGTATTTTTAATTTAGTTTAGTTTTGTTTTATATTTTCAGGGTCTAGCATGTGCCCGGTACCTACTAGGATCAAAATATATTGAATAAAGGAAGCTATGTACTTTATGTAGCTCTTCTGATTCTCTTGGTACTGTGATTTCCTGGACCCTCAACTGCTTGTCTACATCAGCTACCACTGTGTCTGTTCTTTGAGAGGCACAGTTATAGCACTATAGTCACTGACTCAGCTTGGCTCCATGAGGGTCTATATCCTGGGGTCTACCAATTTCTTGCACAGTAAATTTTCCCCTTGGCTGTTACTGTGCAGCCTGGCCAACTGATTATATATCTAACGTTTTTGGTTACTTTTGCCACTTCTAACTTAGATGAAATGCCACACCATGGGGTGTGGGCTGCTGATGGCGCAGATGATGCAACCTGAAAATGCAAGGAATTTAACTCCCTGTGGGGTCAAATTTGACCAATGGAAAACAGATGTTAGGAGGGTAAATATCCTTTCCTTACCTCCTTCCACAGACTCCTTCAAGGCACAGTGTTGCCATCATCCCTGGGGACAACACTGTGTGACTGAGCAATTGCACCTAACAAATGACCAGCTGAGCCTCTTTAAGGCTCCTGATAAAGCATCAAAGCATCATTTAGTATATTAATCCATCACATGGCATTCTTTCCTACTTTCCTTTCCCTCACTCTCAATGTCTTGGGATTGCACCTCTCACATAGTTTCAACACTTAATCCTTGTCTCAGGTTCTCTGACTTCTAGGAAACCCGAGTAAAGACAGGTCCTATAGAAAAAACTCCAATCCTCCAAACTCACAGGAGTCCTTTAAGAATCTGTCATTGTATCTCCACCCCCAAAGTGGTGTTCTTTCTCCTAGTTCATTCTCCTCTTTCAAAGTGTCAATCTGTTTTTGGTTTCAAATGCTCTTCTCTTAATTGGCTCTGATTTGTCAACATCCTTCTCAAATGTGGTGCTGAGAATGGAATTTCACATATGATAGAAAGTTTTGCTCTTAAAAGAACAATAAGCTGAGATAATTTTTTCTGTGCTTTATAAATAAAAAGAAATACAAGTAAATGGAAGTGGAACTAGATAGAACTAGATATATAGAGACGACATCTTGGATGATAATCATTATAATTGGAACTTAAGGGGCTAATAATTGGAATATAGAGAAAGAGCCTAGGTTTCCTGAAAACTTTTTATAATGTATGTGTACATGGAACATTCCTATTTATTAAAGCTTTCATCTTTTTGTTTTTACCTTATTTGGCCCTAACAGCCACTGGGTAGTGCTTGTGTTATTAGTAACCCCACTTTGCAACTCAAGACAATTGGTCCAATGATGTTAAAGGAATATCTCATTGCTAGGAAGTGACGTGGTGAGGATTTGAACCTGTCTCCAAATCTTCTGCTTTTTCTGTGATGCCAAATTTATCTTGATACAGTTAAAAAGGTATAACAACAGTTGCAGAGAGTAAAGCTATTAATTTCAGATCTCTCCCACATCACCAAACTGAAGAACCATTAATGAATTAAACACCTGGGCTCAGAGGCACCAAGGCAGCCTGATTGACAGCAGCCTGTACCCGAGAGAATGACATCAGCCTATTGTTTCCCCAAGACATTGCAGTCTGGCTACAGAGTCTGATTTCCAACAGGTGTCTCATAGGTGGGAGAAATTAGTAAATAATATTTGACCTTATGAGAGAGGAAGGGTAACTGGAACAAAAGACAATTAAAGCAACAACAACAACAAGAACAACAAACACCTTTATTGTACTTATACTGTGTATTCAATTAGAGAGGCTGGAATCTGTAACTGAGAAACCTAAGGTACTTTATGAGACCAAGTTCACCCACCAAGCAGTGAAAGAACAACAGAGCAGAATATAATCAGTGCCATAAAGTATGGCTGAGACTGTAAGTGCTACCAGGGCTGATACTTGTGTTCTATCAAGGAAGGAATAAAAGAATTAGTAAGGCCTCTGACCTCAGTGCTAGGACTATTACGTGTCTTGCTGTGCAGCCACCCACAGGCCCCTATTTATCTCTTAGACTTTTTTTTTCTAGCACAAAATCATCCCGCCTAGGATTAAAGACAGAAGATAAACAGCCATGTCTTATAACTTGCAGGAGAAATGTTAGGAATTGATAGCCCAACATGGTTCAATCAATATCACCAAGCAATGTCCATTAATGGCTTTTCAGCTAGTTATTTCTCAGAGTCACAGCTCTCCCAGTGGAGAAGCAGTTAAGATGTCCTCAGTCTGTTCTCTCTCCGTTGCAGCTTTCACGGCTTTTGTTCATAATCTTGGCATCTCCTGGATTAATTATAACCATAATACAAACTAGTTTCTCTGCCTGCAGTTTTCACTTGCTTTAATCCACTTTTTACATTGTTGACAGAGTATCATCTTAAGATACATAGTCTTAGTGTGGAAGATTGTATTGATGTACTCAACTTCTCATTCTTCTCTGTACCTACATCCTTTGCCTTGGACTTTTCAGTTCCTCTCATGAAAGGAGAAAATGTACCTCACCCCTTGATTTTGAGTTTGACCATGTGACTTGTTTCAGCCAATAGAATGGGGTGAAAGTGATGATGTGCTAGTTCCCAGTCAGACCCTACTGTAATTGTACCTTAGAGAGAACTGAAAAGGGTCAATATTGCTAACAAACCTGACTGTTAATAACCATGCTTTACTATCTATAAAAACTCAGAAGCTGGGGAAGCTGGGATGGCTCAGTGGGTTAAGCACTCACTTTGTAGCGCCAGGGACCGAGGATCGAATTCCGGCCCCGGCCCGTGCGGACCCATATGCTGAACTGGGGAGTGCCACCAGTTCAGTTCTCTCTCTCTCTCCATCAAATAAATAAATAAATAAATAAATAAATAAATAAGATACACCAAATAAAAAACAAAACAAAACAAAACAAAAAAACTCAGAAGCCAAGGCTAACAGGCTTCTCTGTATATTAATGAGTTTGACACCTCATTAGAACTTGACTAAGTTGAGATGGTTAGAGAGATGACTTTTACCAGTCTTATCCTGCTGCCATCTGAAAAGTGTTTATAAACAAACTTTGCCAATTTTAAGAAAATTTCAAAGTGATTGAGTGGGATGCAGCCTCCCTATCCTTGCCAAAGGTCTGATGGGGACCGGAAGGGAGGTATCTGGGCTGTTCCTGGCATTATGTTCTCAGACACCTTCCTAATCTTGAGGACAGTTTTTACAAGTTGCAGTTCATGAGCAATTACTTTGTTTTCTGCCACTTCTAATTTTGCCCTTTCCTCTGGTGTTTTTTCTCTTTTATGTTGATCAAGTTTCTTAAACAACCCCCTCTCCCACCTTTCCTTTTTCTGACCCGTCACTCTTCCTAATTAGCCATCCCTCTTAGTTTTTCTTCCCTCCTCTTTACTCTGCTTCCAGTTCTTACCGATCCATTTTCTTTTCTACTTGCTGAAACCTGGCTTCAGTCCTGTTGTACTACTGTCACTGCCTGAGGCAAGGTTTCCGGTGAGTTCCATCTTACCAACTTTGATAGTCCTTTCTTAGCCTTCTTTCTCAGCTCCTTCCCTTGGCTCCTCACTTGGCTGTTTGAAATAGTGGATAATGACCTACTCAAGGCCCAGCTCTCCCAGTACAACTGCCTGACCATAGCTCTTGTTGAGCTCTCCTTTCCCAGTGGGAAGCACAAGGCAGTTGACTCACTGTCTTATGACCTATGTTTTTTTTCTTCTAATATATTACAGGCTTCTTCAGACAGAGACCAAGTGTTGGGAAATTTGGTTTCCCTACAGATGGAGGAACCTAACACAAATTTGTGCTCATTAATGATGCTTAATATAATACAAGCCTACGTGATTATTTTCATCCTTATTATTAATCAACTTAATGCTCTTCTTTCTCTACTCTTGATCAAATTCTTTGTGTGTTTAAATGTGCCCTAAGTCTGTTCTCCTTAATTCATCTCTCTTGGCCAAAGTTGATCTATCCCTCTCCAGATCATGGATGCTAGTGAGGACTGTGATAGACTGAGTAAAGCCTAAATATCCATGTCTTAATCCCCCAAACTTATGGAAATCAGCTTATATAGCAAAAGACACTTCGCAAATGGGATTAAGTTAATGTTATTAATATACTGAGATTACTCTGGTTTATTCAGATGGGCCCTAAATGTAATCACAAATGTCCTTATAAGAGGGAGGTAGAGGGATATTTGACTACAGAAGAGGAGAAAGCAATCTGACCAGGGAAGCAGAGATTGGAGTGATGTGGCCACAAGCTAAGGAATTCTGGCAGCCACCAGAAGCGGGAAGAAACAAAGAACAGAATCTCTTCTGAAGCCTATAGAAGAAACCTGCCCTGCCAACACCTTGACGTTAGCCTAGTGAAACTTACTTTGAACTTATGACATCCAAATACTGTAAGAGAATAAATTTGTACATATTAAGCTATCACACAGTGGTAATTTGTTACAACAACCTAGAAAACAAATATAAAGATAATACCTTCTTTCTGGTGTTTGGCTTAAATACTGCCTTGAGTTGTCTTTTGACTAGCTCAAACATGCGAGTTTTACTTCTCCAACCGTACTGAAAGCTTCAAGAGTACAGTGCATCCACCCGTGATTTCTAGCCCAAATATGAGCACAAAAGATTTATTGGATTAAATTTTGTTCCGTCAGTTGGGTAGACTTGCCTTCTAAGTAGAAAAATGGTGCTTCAATGGATCAGAACACAAAGTCAATGGATTTGACTGCATTACTTGTCAGGGTGCTTGTGGAGAAGGCTCGAATACCAGTGAGGTCTTCTACTAACTAGATACTTCCTAAGTTCCTCTTGATTTCAAGATTCTTTGACTGCAAGAGGATATTGTTTTCTGAATACTAATGGGTCTTTTCAAGTTGCTGTGGTGTGGCCCCTATAAGATCACCAATATAAGGCCTGAAAGTTAATGCCCTCCAGCCAATGTCATCATTGTTTCAAGGTGGAGATTAGTTATAACAAACCTTCTCATGTGAAAAGTATTTTATAACTTTCAAAGCATTTCCCATCCATGATGTCACTTGATTCTCAGAACAAGCCTCCAGGGTGGCATAGTGGGAAATATTTTTCTGCTGAGAAGTTGTGCTCCACCGAAGTCAAGCAACCTGCCCAAGGTCATGCAACCACGGAAGTACCAATGGCACCAAAAAGCAGCTTCAATCTGAAAGCAAACCTGCCAAAGAATCAGGAAGCCACAATGAAGACAGAACTGGAGAACCTTCTATGTCTCTGACATTGTCCATCTCTGTGTTCTCAGAGGCAAGTTGAACAGTTTGTCCCTGCCTTGTGGAAGGTGAATAGAAGAATCCTGAAGTTCTAGGATACTAACTCTCCCTCCTGGCGGGCAAATATTTCACAATCCTCGATAGAAGATTGTTTCCTGTTTTCTACTGTTCTTTGAGTTGCAACTTCTGTAGCTGATTTAAAAGTCTATGTTATCATATCCCATCAAAAATAAAGAAATCCATTAATGTATTTGATTTCCATCACTATTGTTTTTGGGTAAAAAAATACCATTTTTTGGGGGGAGGGGGGTGCTTTTCTATAGCCATAAGAATATCTGATTTACATCTGTTTGAGATTTAAACTTGAGGTGAAAGGGGCTAGGCAACTATTTCTCACTTTTGTGAGAACATCTTTTTGCAGTAAGAAAAGGAAAACGGAAACTTTATTTTCTCTAAGGCTGTGTAACAGTTTAATCTACTTCCCCTGTAAACTGCTATATTGCATTCAAAGGTATATTCAAGTAATATATTCATTATAAAAATAGCTTTATTGAGGTTCAATTCATATACCATTCACCCATTTAAACTGTTTGACTCATGTTTTTTTTAATCACAACCTAATTTTAGAACATTTTTATCTCCTTTAAAAATAACTTCATACTCATTAGCAGTCAGCTCCCTATAACCTCACTCCAGCCCTTAAGCAACCACTAACTTCTTCTACGTTTATAGACTTGTCTATTTTGGACCTTTCATATAAATAGAATCATACCATATGTTTTATTTTTATTTATTTATTTTTTTATATCTGGCATATTTTATTTAGCATGTTTTCAAGGTTTATCCACATTGTAGCATATAAGTATTGCATCCCCTTTTATGGCAAAATAGCATTTCATTGTATGGATTTACCACCTTTTGTTTAGTCATTCATCTATTGATGAACATCTGGGTTGTTTCCAGTCCTTTGGCTATTATGAATAATACTGCTATGGACATTTGTGTACAAGAATTTATGCCCATGTGTTTTCAATTTTCTGGAGTATATTTTTACCTAGAAGGAGAATTGCTGCTGGGTCTTATGCTAACATATGTTTAATTTTTGATGAACTTCCTCAAATGATTTTCAATATTTCATTTTAAAGGATTTCATAGTAGTTTTATGAGTGAAAGACAGAAACAGACAGAGACAGAGGCAAAGGAGAGAAGAGGTGAGGAGGACAGGAAGAGGGGGAGGTTCAGGGCAGTGAAGCCACTGGGAGCTCTAGATTGTACTCAGCCAGGAACATTGGGTCCCAGGCTGATTGCTGTCATGGGAACCAATCCAACTTAATCTACAGAAGTGCAGCACATCTCGAGGGGTGTTGGTTGTACTTTGCCAAGCCCAAAGAGTGGCCTAGAATTAGATCTTTTGATTAGAATAAAAATGGAAGAGATGGCTTATTTTTGACCTTGGAACAACATGGAAAGACCAACACATTTTGTTTGTTAGCTGAGGAGATTGCTGTAAATATGGGGCTCGTTGCCAAACAATCGGTCTCCTTGTACCAGCCTGCTCCACTCAAAGGCAGGCCTGGCTAGGGTAATGTTTTCTGGCCACCTTTGTCCTTTCATCTGCTTAAGCTAGCTACACTGTCACTTTGAGCTATGGCTCTGCTTGCTCTGGCTCTAATTCCTCTGGAAAGGCTGCTGTCCAGATGTTTAGGTATTTAGCAAATGCACTTTGGATGCCTTGGTGGGGTTACTTCAAATGGGAATGGATATTTGATGCTATTGGGAACATGTACACTGAAATGACCAGCAAAGTCCCTGTCTCAAACTCCCTGCGTCTTTAAGTCCCTTTCTGGTGACAGCTGATATATCATTTAAAGGAAACTCACTGGGGAACAGAAGGAAATCTGTGATTGTTTTTTTCCCATTGACCTCTCTCATGGGTCCTACCAGATTTTGGAGAAGGGTGTCTTGTTTGGGTCCTCCCACCAGATTATAGAAAAAGGACAAAGTGACTATTTTCATCTTTCTTTGGGGTTTGCTCCCCTTCTTTAAGCCACTCCTCTCCCATAATACAAAAACTCCTACTCACTATGTTCCACTGACTAATTTACTATTTTGTGGTTTTTATATTTATTTATTTATTTGTTTGTTTGTTTGTTTATTTATTTATTTGAGCTAAGAAGATCTTAGAGAATATTTAGACCATCCTCACATTTTATAGCTAGATAAACTGAGGCTAGAGAGGGGAAGAAACGTCCTCAAGGTCAGAGGTGGATCAGTGAAGAATCTACCTCATAATCTTTCCCACTGCCTCACTGGCCTCAGACTTAACCCTTTAGCCTCCTGAGACTCAGATGTTGCCCATCACTATATCCCCAACAGTCTAGCTCCGTCTCTGGCATATGTGTTTGGGCCAAGTTGCCTGCGTTTGAATTCTGGTTCCAAATGTACTACCTGTTTATTCTTATAGAACTGATTTAGCCATCTGTGTCTCAGTTTCCTTCTCTATGAAACATAGCTAACAATGACACCTGTCTTAACGAGTGTTTGTGAGAGGTAAATGGTTTAATACATTTAAAGTCATATTAGGATAGTCCCTTTTACAGAGCAGGGGCTCAATAAATGTTGACTCTTACCATTATTATTGAATGAATGAATGAATGATTTTATGCTCATTCCTTCAGGGGCCAGCTTGGTGTCCTCCAATTTGCTACTTCCTTTTCTAAACGACCATGTCCTAACCATGGGTTGGGAGGCTGAACTAAGAAGAGCAAAATGATGGGGCTGATGTTTTTGGTTGGAGGCCTTTCCGTGTAGCAACTCTCTCTTGGATGTTAGTCCAACCCTATGCACTATAATGAGGATTTCACAGGGATTTGGAAGCAGAAGTGCAGTCTTTGAGCTCTGGATGTAATTCCTTGCTTTCATTTATCACTGGTCTATTTTATAGATCTTGTCTCTACCACTTCATTCATGCAAAAGCCTTTGGATACTTAATATAATTTTGTGAAGGTTTCCAACTCTTAGGCTTTGCTTAGGAACATAACAAACAAGGTTCTCAGCATCTCAAAAGGAGGAGGCTGAAGTTGATGAAAATAGGAATTGTAGACAGCTGAGTTTTGCTGAACATTTCACTTCTTGTTATGCAGAGAAAATTGTCTAGCATGAATGCCATCATTGGGAAGACACCTTGACCCATGGTGGCCAATGGCCTGGCTGAATTGTGCTTGGGGACTTGCAGGTCTGTGCAGGAGGGTGTGTGGATGCTTTGCATTACAGCGGGGCTCCTGAAAAGCAGCTCAAACATAGGACACACCCAGGGCCAGGTAGAGCAAAAGAATGGGAAGAAAAACTGGTGTTCTGGCACATCGCCATCTCTTTCTGCACCTGCTCATTCCTGTTATGATTCCATGATTTCAGAGATTTGTGGGAAGGAAAGGATTGGATGAAGTCATTCATGTCCTAGAGAAAGACATCCCAAAGGCGGATGTTATGAAGCAATGAATGGATCCTAATGCTGACATTTCAGATGTGACTCTTACGTCAGGAAGACATATAGAGGAGCATGAGACTTCCTGGAACCTTTCAACTTCTAACATGTAACAGGATTCTGTAAATTCCACATATCACTCTGGGGCCTGGCTGCAATGAAATCTTTTGAAAACAAAGATTCCTTGGACCCTCAGAGCTTCTGATGTAGTAAATATGGAAACATTTATGAATGTTCTCCCGAGTAATTTTATTACACAGTAAGGCCTGTGAATATCTCAGACTGTGGTTCTTTTTCCTGACTGCACATTATCAGCACTGGCTGGGAAGCTTCTAGCAAAGTCCCTTTGCTTGAACCTCACTTTCAGAGACTTGCATTCAGTTGATATGGGGGAAAGAGATGCTGGGGATTCAGTATTTTTAAAAAGGTTATCTTTCGAATATAAGTGCAGCCATAGTTGAGAACTATCAAAAAAAAATAGACAACTACTCCTTTTCTTGGTAAGGGCAGTGCTGAGCTTACCACCAGCAGGTGTGGCAATCAGACCTAGAGGGACTCAACCACACGGATGCTCAGAGACCATTCAGCGGTTACCAGTGCTCTCAATTCGATGGACCAGTATAATTCAGAGGTATTTTGAGAATTGACAAAGAGTTGCATTTTTTTTTCCATTTTGCCAAGTAAGACAGTAAAAGCAAAACCAAGCAAAACAAAACTATCATTCATTTTCACTGTCACTTAATTTTTTAGTTTTTGAGAGAAGGTGAAAGAGAGAAAGAGAGAGAGAGAGAGCTCAGAGCAGTCTCCATAGTTGTGACATGGTTTCATTCCACACAGGTGGATGTGGGGCTGCATTGGGTGGGAACCAAACTGAGGGCCTTCCACATGGGAGGCGGGAACCTTCACCACCATCCTAGTGGTTTCCAGTTATCCCACAGTTCAGCATATAGGTTTGCACGGGCCAGGGCTGGATTCAATTCCCTGACCTCACGGTTGCAAGGCAAGTGCTCATCCTGTTGAGCTGTCCCGGCATCCCACACTTTATTTTTTAAAATGAACTTTTTAGATTACATGTAAGAAAGACCTAAAGTCAAGATTGAGGACAGTCTTTTAGATTTAACTGGTTTGGCTTTAAGAGGAACTCAGTGTATGGTCCCGATCTTTCCTCTTTTCAATGGGAAATTTGTTATGTGACAGGATTGGGTTAAGAGTAGTCCATTTCCAAGCCAAAGACAGAATTTTACAGATGAGGAAGGAGGGTACTTGGCTCAGGTGCCAGCTGAGGCTGGGGCTAGAACCCACTCTCCCGATGTCTAGTTGCATCCCTGCTGTGGGACTCTGATGGAAAGCCTGGGGTTCCAGGTGCCTCCCACTCAACACACATGGGGCAGAGCCACTGGGCATGGCTGCTTAGTCCTCCCAGGCACACACAGCACACTGAGAGCAGGACCATGGTAACGCCCAAAGACACGAGCTCTGTTAGGAGGGCCTATCCTCCAACCTTCAGAAAGGATGGAGCATGATTATCCGGGCTTCTGACTGACCGAGGGGAAGCCAGTTACTTCAGTTGCAAACTGGAAGCGAGGGGCATGCTATTGTTCTGTCACAATAGGATACTGTGCTTTGAAAGTGAAAAATGGATGAAGAATTAGTTTTCTGATTGTTTCCCACAGAGCCTAAGCCATCTCTTCCCTGATTATACTGTTATTGTTCTAAGTCAACAAATTGCCTAATACTTTGATTTGAGAAAAGGGACCTTTTACACAATTCCCTTAGAGAAAGGAGAGCACCGATGTCCAAATGCATATCAATAAGCAGGGCATTTGGGCCCTGTGATGGGCAGCGGCTACCACCTGGTGAGCTCTTAGGTTCGCTCTTCCACTCCATATGCGGAGGTGGGGAGCAGGCACTGGCAGAAGGCTCGCTGCCTCTGTGACTGTAGGACTGTGCAAGGGCAGGCCTGAAGCCAACTTAGATCTCAAGTCCACCTGAAGGGGTCAAGTCCATCCACGAGAATTGTCAGGGAAGAGAGGCAGGAAGGGACATTCTCAAGTGTTACCCTTGGAGCTGCCCCTTGAGCGCAAGGCCATGCCCTGGTCTGGCCCCTCGTCCACTGGAATACCTGTTTGTTGAAATGCAATGGCTTTTAGAGACTGACACGCATTTGCCTCGATTGAAATCAGGTGACATCTCTAGACTTAACCAGGGCAGTTTTGTGGGGATGGGAAGAGTGCCTGGGAGCGGTCAGGAGGGAGTTACGTCTGTCACGAAGTCCTTGGATGGCTGTCCCGAAAGTGGGTCATGAGGGTGCCCTCGATGGGAGGGAGGGACACAGGATAGAAACGCCACCGACCTCATAATTTTACTGAACTCTGGACCTGCTTCCCTCAGCTCATCCTTCTGAAGCCTGTTTCCTAGAGCAAAACCCTGCAGGTTTAATACCACAACGCCACCTCCTTCCAGAGACTCAGCCTCCTGTGGGATCCCAGCAGCAGAGGAAAAGCACGGGATGAATGCAGTTCCCTTTAAAATCATTATCTGACTTCCTTTTGACCTCTTTCCTGATTTCTAATTTAGTCAGATAAACCCACATAGCTTAAAACTGTGCCCTGCACCCCACAGGTGCCTAAACTCATTTGAAGTACCTTTGGGAGGGAGGAAGGGAACTTGCCTGCCCAGCTGGCTTCCTGCACGTAAGGACCTCTCCTTCTCAGGCACTGGAGGGGGCACCTCCCTTGTTTTCCATTAAGAATATGAAGAAAGTAGGGGGAACACAGGGCCACGGAAGTTAAGGTGAACATGGAATGTTGAGACCAACATCCACCTTTCACATTAGAGGCAAACTGGTTCACAGGGAGAGAAGTGACTGGCCTCGGGCCACATCAGACTGTGGAAGAGTTGGGCTAGAATGGGGTCCTTTGACCCCTAGACAGAAACACCCTCCCTGGCCACTCAGTCACACCAACTGCTGGCTGAATTGCTTAGTTAAAAACAAAAGCAAGAAACCTCCAGGCTTCCCACACCCTAAGCAATAATTCTTTTTTGGGGGGTTCAATATAGAGAGTAAATGGCTAAAGCTATAGCAGTTTGTAGGGATTACCTCGGAGAATCCTTGCTGTGTGCATGTATGTGTATATGTATGTGATGGTGTGTGTGTGTTTTGGTTGCAGTGCGGGTGTTCATGGGGGTTGGGTAGGAGGATGGGCAGGACTAATCCTAAGTGTCAGAGGGCCAGGCCCTTGCTCCCGGGCTGCTGCCCTGTGCACACACCCCGTAGGACCTGCTCTGCCCCTCTAGCCAGGACTGGGTGTGGGCCTCGACGAGGGCACCACTGCCATCTGCTGCTAAGAGCTGAATGTTGCCGATGTGCTCACCTCACCTTGTCCCAAATAGGGGCGGGGACAAGGAGACACAATTGTCTGGAGGCTCAGCTGATCCACCCGTCTTGGGGTCGTTCCACTCTGCCTCTGCAGTTCTTAGCTGCGGGTGGTGGAACAAAAGTGCCTGGCGTTGGTTACAGGTGCTTGGCTGTGGGTCAGAGGCAATCATTGCTCCAAGGCTTCCCGAGGCAGGGCCTGAGGATGCGGGGATGTGGAGCAAACACACTTCTTATCTTCCTGGCTCCACTTGGGGCCACATTCACGATTTTTCCAGTGCCACTCTGAATGAATTCTCTTTGATGGTAAAGTCCACGTTGGCCTTGGGACAATCTTCTCACTTCAGCAAACACAACTCCCTGAGAGGAGAAGCCCAAGTACTGCTTCCAGATAAGAACACCTCACATTTGTGTAGCACACTGTAATTTGTCAACTGTGTCCCCATTAGTTACCTCAGCTGATCTTCACAACCTGTGAGTTAAACAGAGCAGCGGTTATTAATTTTATTTAACAGATGGGAAAACAGAGGTCTGGAAGGTTTGTTACTCTTTGACTTGGTGGTGATTACCTAAGACATAGAAGGTATCTTCATCATGCATTTGATTAAAATAAATTAAGCTACAAGATAGTTAATGCCAAGCAAAACATTTGGCAGTCAATCAGATGTTACAAGAGGAATGTTCATAGCAGTGCTGTCTAACCACTATTAACAACTTTGGGGCTTCAGTGTATCTCATAGACTCTAGTTCTACAGCATAGCTATTTTTAACAGGGTCACCAGAGTCTCATGGTTGATAACGAACAGTTAACAGCATTCCTTTCAATGCTTAAAATGCTTATAGCTTTTTTATCTTAAATTTTTATTTATTTATTTATTTATTGTAAAGATTGATTTATTGTTTTTGACACAGAGAGAGAGAGAGATACAGTCAGAGACAGAGAGAAGGGGGGAGGGCCCAGAACAGTCTCCATAGTTGCACATCATTGGTTTTTCCACATAGTTTCATTCCACAGGTGGGCTGGCGCTGCACAGGGCAAGAACTGGGCCGAGGTCTCGCTCCGGTGAGAACTGAACTGGGGGCACTCCCCAGTTCAACATATGGGTCCACACGGGCCAGGGCCGGGATTTGATCCTTGGTCCGCGGGGCTGCAAAGTGAGCACCTAACCCACTGAGCCATCCCGGCTTCCCCAATCTTAAATTTTAAAATAATCTCTGTGTCTTGTTTTATTCTCCTAATGTGTTTGTAATGCAAGGGCAGTAGTTACTATTGTTCCATTTTGCTGATGCAGAAACTAAGGTCTGAAGAACTTTCGTATCCTCATACAGTCAATATTTGCTCTTTGTTTATTTACTCTGTGTCAGTCCCTCTGCTTGTTCAGAGAACACAGCAGTGAACAAACAGCCATAGTGTTGGCTCTCATGGAACTCTCAGCCAAGTGTAGGGGGAGGGGGAGACAAACAGCTAAGTACCCACTCCAGCAGGTAATGAAAGTACATGGGGGGGATGCCGGGGTGGCTCAGTGGGTTGAGCGCCCATCTTGCAGCTCCTGGTTCTGAAGATCGAATCCCAGCCCCGGCCTGGGTGGACCCATATGCTGAACTGGGATGTGCCCCCCAGCTTGGTTCTCACCGGGGTGAGCCTCCTATGTGCAGGCCCTCAGTTTCCCCCTGGCTCATGGGTGCATGCCTCCCAATTGGAAGGCCTTTGGCCCTGTTCCTGCCCTGTACAGCCCCACACCTACCTGTGGAATGAAACTATGTAGAAAACTAATGACATGCAACTATGGAGACTGTTCTGGGCCCTCCCCCTTCTCTCTGTCTCTTTCTCTCTCTCTCGGCCAAAAACAATAAAAATAACTCTTAAAAAACTATAAAAATAAATCTGTAAAAGAAAGTGTATGTGACATGGGCCATGAAGTTGAACCTGGGACTGTGAGCTCAAATGGCTGGCACCTCGCGTGGTCTCAAGCAGGAAAGCTTTCCTGGGAGGCTTCCCTGAGGTCACCTGGTTAGGTGGAGCTGGCCCAGCGTGTGATCAGGCAGAGGCACTGGTAATGTGCAAGTCCTGAAGAAGGAAGTGTTTTGGGACATCTAGGGGCCCAGAAGAAGCCAACTCAGCTGAAACACAGAGAACAAAGGGGAAGTGAGCCAAGGAGAGGTGGGTTAATGTTGTAGCCTGGGCACGATAATTGTGTCTCTTCTTTACCAGGGCTTTAATCTCTACATTGCTTTCTCTCCTGATTCTTCTCCCACTCTTTATCCAGACCTAATTGGCTTGACTTTTCAGAACCATAGCTCTTCCTCCTCCTTAGTATAATTGCTCCTACTGTGCGCTCCACCTGCTATGCCTGCCTCTGTATCTCCACAAGTCAAAAATTCTACTGACCCATTAAGCCGAAGATTGCCAACACAAATTTGTCAGCAGTTGAGATAAATGAATGACATGGCCTAGTATGTTCTCAAGTAGTGGGGAGCTGACAAAACAAAGCAGGCATGCCTCCATTCTGTACAAGCCCCCATCATGTACCCCCATCATGTACCCCATCATGTACCCCCATTATGCACCCCTATAATGTACCCCCATCATGTACCCTCATCATGTATACGCTCAGTGCTGGACAAGAGAACTTTTTGCAATGATGGCAATGCTATATTTGCATTGTCCAGCATGGTAACCACTAGTCACACATGTTTAGTGTGGCTCAAGAATTGAATTTCGAATTTAGTTAATTTTAGTTATTATAATTTAAATTCTAACATATAGCCATATGTGGCTAGTGGGCAATCATATAGGATAATGTGGCTCTAGCTGTTTATTTCCATTTTAGAGTATGAGCCCAATATTGCCAAATACTCAAATTAGTTTTTTAAGAGAAGCCAGATCTTTGGATTTTTACTTGAAATCTGATTTCTAAATGTTGATAATAAATACACATTTTAAGGATGCCCTGTGGGTGACTCCTGCCTCTGGGAAGATGTAGTACACATGCTTTTCCCTGTTACTCCTGCTAAATACAACTGAAGACCAGGGCACTCTATATACCACAAGTATAAGGAGACTCTGAAAAGTGGAGAGGAAACAGACAGGCTGATCCCAGGACCCAAGGAGTAACTTGTTGGTGAGTTCCTTGGGTTTCCTTTATATGTTATGTAGCCTAGGTTTGAAATTGAAGAATTCAGCAACTTAGAACTACCAATAAGCACAAAGCCCCACCCAAAGCCTGCTCTCTCTTGCCAAAATACCAAGAAAAGAACAGCCTAGTAAGACAGATTACTTTTAGACAATAAGCAATGTGCACCTCAGCCAAACACTGTGGAAAAATTGTGGTCCAATCTCACACATGCCAACACAGGCCAGGTGAGGAGCCTCAACTCCCACCCTCACGAGGAGTGATGTCAGTGATGTCAGACTAAGCCAAGTAGAGGACAGGAACTTCCATCTCTGTGATCTGGTGGCTCTTTCTCTTCCTCCCCTCTGTACCTATGGGATCTGTGGAGACCACATGGGGAGCAGAGGAGTTCCCCTCTGCCTCCACCTGCCAGTCATGAGGCTTCTCTCCCTTCCCTGCTAAAGTGGTGCCAGAGGAGGTCTAGTGGAGAGTCAGGCCTTTGCCTATCACCCAGCAGAAATGAGGCCATGTAGAGGGTCAGAGCTCCTGCCACTGTCCTTTAGTAACAAGGCGCTCCTTCACCACCACCACTACTTTGGGCATCAACAGAGGCGAACGGTAGAAAATCACTTGTCGTACCAAGAGCCAGGAAGATCTCAAACGGAGTGAAAAAAGACAATCAATGAATACCAACACTGAAATGACAGAGATGTTAGAATTATCTGGCAAAGACTTAAAATTAGCCATGATAAAAAATGCTTTAGTGAGCATTTATGAACATGCTTGAAACTAATGAAAAATTTAAAAGTCTTAGCAAAGAAATAGAAGATATAAAGAAGAAATGAGGGGAAGCCGGGATGGCTCAGTGGGTTAAGCGCTCACTTTGCAGCGCCGGGGACTGAGGATCGAATCCCGGCCCCGGCCCGTGTGGACCCATATGCTGAACTGGGAGCTCCCCCAGTTCAGTTCTCTCTCTCTCTCTCCCTCCCTCTCCCTCTCTCTGTCAAAAATAAATAAATAAATAAAAATATATTTAAAAAAAAA
>PVKE010017627.1:0-30523 GCA_004027555.1 Craseonycteris thonglongyai
TGCCCCTGCCCTGCCCTGCCCCTTCCCTGCCCTGCCTCTGCCCCTGCCCCTGCCCCTGCCCTGCCCCTGCTCCTGGCTCCTGGCTCAGGTCTCTGGATGACTGGGTTGGGGAAGGGGCCCAGAGCCAGGAACCCCCATAGAAACCCTAGGACCCCTGGGGCTTTCTGTGCTGGCCCAGCTCCTGGTGGCTCATGTGGGGGCCATGTTCCTAGGGGTCTCTGATCAGCTCCCCCACCAAGAGCTACGGCCTCCCCATCTCCCTCCCCAGGCCGCCTGGCAATGATCGTGACCGAGTACATGGAGAACGGCTCCCTGGACGCCTTCCTGAGGGTGCGTGCCCTGCCCTGCCTCGCATGTGGGCTGCGGGAGGGCTGTTCAGTCTGGGTGTCAGGCCTCCAAACACCCTCAGGAGCTTGGACCCATCATCCCTGGGGCAGGGGGAACCAGGTACAGGGTTGTAAGGGCCTTGCAGCCCCATCACGCATGGGGGTGTCCCTGTGCTGCACAGGGTCCTGCTCCCCTGCCAGCGCCTCCAAGGGGTGCCTCTGGGGGGACCCAGGGCCCCACCCAGCTGGGAGGCGTAGTGTGTGGAAATTACTAGATTCCCAGTTCCTGCCTTGCCGTTTATTTGCTGGGTGCTCTTAGGCACAGGGCTTAACCTCTCTGGGCCTCCATTTCTTCTACAAAATGGGTGAACAGTCCTTGCGGCCCCACCTACCTCTCAGGGTCGCTGGAAGGACAAATGAGACCGTGGGCACAGGCCTTAACGGCCCGTCACGTGCTTCGTAAGCAGCGAGGCACTTGGCGAGCCCAGGCCGTGTCCTCTGCAGACGCACGACGGGCAGTTCACCATCACGCAGCTGGTGGGCATGCTCCGAGGGGTGGGCACTGGCATGCGCTACCTCTCAGACCTGGGCTACGTCCACCGCGACCTGGCCGCCCGCAACATCCTGGTGGACAGCAACCTGGTCTGCAAGGTGTCTGACTTCGGGCTCTCACGGGGGCTGGAGGACGATCCCGATGCTGCCTATACCACCACGGTGCGTGGCCCACACCCCTTTCCAGGGGGCCCCCGCCCCCCACCTGCTGTGCGGTGAAGTTGGCAGTTTCTTGGTTATCTGCTACCTGGAGCCAGTCCAGCCTCTTCTGTGCACCTCAGTCTCCCCCTCTGAGCAATGGGCGCAATCTTGCCCCCTTTTCCTCTATCACTGAGTAGCTCTGGACCCCAGGGCTGGTCCCCACTGTCCACTGGTCCACTGTCACTGGGAGATTTTGGGAGAGTTGGCATCTCTTTGAAACACATCCACTCCACATGTCTCTGAAGTCTGGTTAAAAACCAGCATTTTCAAAATGCATTTCATGGAGATTTGGGCTGCCTCAGAGGCGCCTTAGGGGCTGCTTTATAGGCAGGAGGCTGAGAGGCAGAGGCTCGGCCCACCACCCCTGCCTCAGTCAGCACCTTCCCTTCAGATCTCACCCACTGAGCCTCTGAGTACGGTTTCATTGAAAGAATTTGTGACACCCTGCCCAACAAAAACAGGAAGAAGGGGAGGAGAGAGAGAAGGACTAGGCCACATTCTCTGAGCCTCGTCCTTTGTTCAGGCCTTGACCCCTTGACAGGTATTTACTGAGCATCTACTATGTGCCAGGCACTCGCACCCTTTCTGCATTCAGTCTTCACCACAGTTCTGTGTGCAGTCCCCCCACCCCCATCAGAACAGATGCTCTTGCAAAGTGGAGGCCCCTTCAGAAAGCCCCACTGGACCACCAATCTCCTGGCCTGGGAAACAGGACCCCTGTCTCAGGCTGGGAGAGTCCTCCACACCGCTGTGTCCACCGCAGGGAGGGAAGATCCCCATCCGCTGGACGGCCCCCGAGGCCATCGCCTTCCGCACCTTCTCCTCGGCCAGTGACGTGTGGAGCTTTGGCGTGGTCATGTGGGAGGTGCTGGCCTACGGGGAGCGGCCCTACTGGAACATGACCAACCGAGACGTGAGTCCTGGGCCCGGGCGAGGCAGGGGCGGTGCAGGCCCTGGGAGGGTGGGACAGCTGCCAGCCCAGTGTGGTGCTCCCACTCCCCAGGTCATCAGCTCCGTGGAGGAGGGGTACCGCCTGCCGGCGCCCATGGGCTGCCCCCGCGCCCTCCACCAGCTCATGCTCGACTGTTGGCACAAGGACCGGGTCCAGCGGCCTCGCTTTTCCCAGATTGTCAGTGTCCTAGATGTGCTGATCTGCAACCCTGAGAGTCTCAGGGCCACGGCCACGGTCAGCAGGTGCCTGGCTCCCACCCAGCTCCACCCCAGCCCGGCTGTCCTCCCAGCTTTGCCCTGACTTAGTGCTGACCCCTGGATCAGACCCAGCCTGGGCCTTCCTCAGACCTCTCCTTCCACACCTGGGGTCTAGCCCCTCAGAACCCTTGCCCACCGCTGAGCCTACATAGAGACAAGGTGACGCGTGCCAGGGCCCTGGCGTGCCGCTTACCAAGGGTCCCTGTGTCTCAGGTGCCCGGCGCCTGCCTTTGCCCAGAGCTGCTTTGACCTCCGCGGAGGCGGGGGCGGCAGCGGGGGCCTCACCGTGGGGGACTGGCTGGACTCCATCCGCATGGGCCGCTACCGGGACCACTTTGCCGCCGGTGGTTACTCCTCTCTGGGCATGGTGCTGCGAATGAACGCCCAGTAAGTGGGGGTTCCGTAGGGGTGGGGGCAGGGGGCAAGGTGCAGAGACACTGAGGAGGTTGGCATCTCCAGGGGAGGAGTATGTTCCTGTTTACTCGGCTCCCAGCCTCCCAGGCCAACCTGCTCAACACCACCCTTCTTCCTTCACAGGGACGTGCGTGCCCTGGGCATCACCCTTATGGGCCACCAGAAGAAGATCCTGGGCAGCATCCAGACCATGAGGGCCCAGCTGACCAGCACCCAGGGGCCCCGCCGGCACCTCTGACCCAGCCAAGCCGGCCTGAGGTCACGCCAGCGGTCAGAGGACTTGCGGGGTAGCCCAGACTTCTGCCCCTCCTCCTTGGCTACCTACCTGTCAGGTGCCAGTGAGACTAACATCTTTGCTGCACGACCTGGAGTTATCAGGGCTCAGGCCACCTGGGAAGGGACCTTGAGAGCCCAGCACCTGGGACACCTGCCCCCAGGGTAGGGAGCCTTCTTTTTCCCAGAGGCTGGGGACTCAGTGCCACTGAGCCCAACAGAGAGGTCGCTCACCTGCCTCTGTGTGTGTGTATGCACACATGCGTTCCTGTGCTGTATGGCGTGTGTTCTCACAGGGTCATGGGACCACATGTGTGTGTCTGTGTGTATGCACACATGTGTTCCTGTGCTGTATGGCATGTGTTCTCACAAGGTCATGGGACCACGTGTGTATGTGTGTGTGTGTGTTCACCTGCCAGGTCTCAACAGGGATGTGTGCAGTTATGGTACATGTGCCCACTCATTAGACTGGGAGCACATGCACACTACTGTGGGTGGCCCGTGGTGGATGAGGATTAGTGTCACAGGCCTATGAGCAGGGAACTGGGTGTAACACTGCCCACCGAATGTGGGCCCAGGTCCCAGCACCCATAGGGATTGGAGGGAGGCTCACGCCCACCAGCCCCCACACCTGAACAGGGGCCACTTCTGCTCCCCACCAGCATGAGGCCTACCCTTGTTCTCCGCCTGGGTGAGCCCCTGCCCGGCTCTATCTCAGGTCTGAGTCTTCCCTCTAGCTGGTGGGAGGTTGTGGGGGGGGCACTTGCAGCCTCTACATGGCTCCATTACTGCTTCAACAGGAAAACAGGGTTTCCGGCCAGCCCCTCTGGCCACCTCCGTGGAGGTATCACCACAGGGTACATGGGATGCTCTCAGCTGGACTGGGCTGCCTGGCCAGGAGCCTCCAAGTTCCCTCTGGTCTCTGATGCCCCTCCACAGCCCAGGGCTCCTCACTTGGAAGTCCCTCTGCCCACCTCACTGCCCCCCAGCCTGAGGCCTGGGATCAGGGACCATAAGATCCTAGGTTTCCAGCCCCAAGCCCACTGCTTCTGCTCCATCTGGGAGACCAAGGGAGTGTGCCTCTCCAGCAGCCAAGTTTCTGAGCTAAGCTTCCTCCCAGGGCTCTTTCCACCCCCATCTCATCCCACAGGGCAGCTGTGAGTGGGAAGGGGGCTTGGGAAGCCCTCCCCCCACTCAGAGACTGACCCTCTCCTTTACGGCCCACCAGGGTATGTAAATATCTTTTTTCTACCATGTCAGAAGATTTTTTTTCCCTCACTCCTGACAATGCAAAAATGGTCTTTAAAGCACATAAAAAGCACCCGGGTAAGAGAGTTCCATGCCAGGGGAAGCTGGCAGGGCCCAAGGAAACCCCCCCACTGGGCAGGATGCTGGGTGTCCCCTGCCAGTCCCAAGGGAGGGGCAGAGCCAGCCCTCCCCTAGCCAGCACAGCTGTTCTGCGGAGACACCAGCACTGAGCCCCCCTCTCCTTCCTGCAATAATTCGGGGAGTCTCAGCCCCACCCAGGTGCCGCGGCCAGCTCTCTACACCTCTATATACTATATTACTATATAGCCGAGCTGTTCTTCCTTCCTATGGAAGTCGGAAACATGGTCAGGACACGATCCCAGGAGGACCTTGTCTTCCTCCCACCCCCACCCCACTCACCCAGCTCCTGGGCTCTGGATCCTTGTAGTCAGGGGGACACAGTGGGGCTGGCATTTGCAAAAGTGCGGTCCCTGCTCCTGAGGTGAGATGCCCCTCTGTCCTGAGAACCTGGCTCTCTGTGGTCTTCCATGGTGAGTCTCGAACTTGCCCACAATGAAAATAAATTCTGCCTCATCTTTGCGGCTGTCTGCTTTTTTTTAATTTTTTTTATCTGTACAACCTTGAGATCTGGTCAGGAAGGAGCTGCCTTATGCTGGACACTGAACTGTATGCATCCTATGCATTTCTCCCTCTCTGGTCTTCTCTCCCAGGAGTTAGGATTCATGTACCCATTTTACATATGGGGAGAATGAGTCTCACAGAGATCACATTGTCTAACATCAAGTTTGTGGAGGGGCTGAACCAGAACCCAGATTTGTCCGACTCCAGAGTACAAGCTCTTCAGCTGAACACTGATTGTCCTTGACTGGTTCTCTGGGTTGGGGGCGGGGGGCGGGGAGACGCCCCCTGGAGGCGGAACACATGGAGCATTTCGTGGGAACATCCTCGGGAGCTAGAGGTCCACTGGGAGACATGGGTGTTTGGCGGTGGGAAAGGGAAGATGGAGTGCAACCATCTTCCATGGTTCCATTAGGAGGCCAAGGCCCACCTCTGCTCCGGGAGAGGGGACAGTGGCAGGAGCCACAGAGATAGCATCAGAGGCTGGACAGGGGACGGCAGAGCTGAGCCCACGGTGTTCATTTGAATCAAGAGCTCAGGCCTTTGGGGAAGATGCCCCTGGGGTCTCACTGATGAACAAGTAAGTGGTTTCCAGTAGCCTCTCTGGCTGAGAGAGGGGTCTTCATCCCTGCGCCTCCCGCGGATTGGGAGTGTGCGACCAGGGAGAAGACACCTGTAGTGTTTCCTAAGATGTCACCCGTCTCAGCAGCCCGTAACCCAGGAGGTTACAAAGCAGTGCCCGAGCTTCTTGTGCAGGTGATTTACCGAGGGAGAGATCTCAGGTAAGAGAATGAGGTGGTGGCAGAGTGTGGGAGGAAGTGCTAGACAAAGATGTGTTCTCCATCAGAGAGTAGCTTCAGGGAGGTCTGAAGCATGAATAAAACCACACAGTTAATCCACCTTGAGGCAAGGGGGCCAGTCTTCGGTTACCCCCACCCCCCATGTATTGCCCATGGTGTGGAGGAGGTTGTATAACCTGGGTGAGGAGGTTCCCAAGACAGGAGTAACTATGAGTCCTTTGCAGCCAACAGACAGCAGCTGGGGGATGGCTGCCCCTCTAGGTCAAAGGAATTGGGGTGGCATCTACAGCCTTGTCAGGGCATTTATTTCATACTCCTACGCAAAAGGATACATGTTCAAGGACAGTCCTGACACCTTAGTGTGTAATAGAAAAACGAGGAGCGGCCTAACTGCCTCAGCAGAGGGACAGGAAAATAAGCGGCTTTATACGTACACTGACATGGCCCATCACAGTTCAGATGAGTTCTAGACCAACATGTGCCAATATGGGCAAGTTTCCAGAACACAATACGGAGAGGGGAAAAAATGACAAAGGAATGTGTATGGTATTATACCAGTGTGCAAACATTTCAAAATGTGTAACAATAGAGTTACAGGTTTTGAATGCATAACTAGGTAATGACAGTACATGCCTGGGACCAACACCGGCTTCAGCTTGGCTACTTCTGGGGAAGAAGCGGGGAAGGAGGGGAGGGGTGTTGAGTTGTAGCTAGTGTTTCATTTATTTTCTTGTTTTAAACAGGGCTCTGAAGCAAATATGGCAAAAATGTCAACCATTTAATCTCGGTGGACACATGTCACATTATTTTTTGATTTTCCTTTATATGTTGGAATATTTTATAATTAAAAATTAAAATGTTGAAAAACCACAAGGGAGGGGTTCTGAAGTCTGCCCTCAAGAACCTCAGTTCCTTGGAGATGCCGGGATAGTGCAACAGGTTGAGCGACAAGGTCCACAGCTCAAGTCCTGGCCGCAGGCCTGGCCTGTGCAGACCCATCTGCTGAACTGCGGTGTAACCTCCAGGATGGCGGCGACGGTTCTCGCATCCACCTGTGTGGAATGAAGCCATGTCAAGACTAACGATGTGCAGCCGTGGAGACTGCTCTGGGCCCTCCCCTTTCTCTCAGTCTCTCTCACCTCCTCTCAAAAGTGTGAAATAAATCTTTTGGCCCCTCTGGGACATGTGCAGGGTGTGCTGTGCAGGGTGCTGTACCCCAGTGACAAGGCGGGGCGGGAGGTGGGGGCAGCGGGGGTGTATGCTGAACGAATCAGCGGGTCCTGTCAGCAATCCCTCCGAAGTGTCTCAAGCTAACCGCTTATCTCCACCTGCCCCTGGGCTTCTGCAGGAGCCGCCTCACTGGGCCCCCTTCTCTCGCGCCGGTCAGCTCTTCTCCACACGCAGCTGGAGGGGTCTTTTAAAAACAAACGGCATCATGCTGCTTCCCTAGTTTCCAGCCTCAGAGCTTCCCATCAAGTTTGCGTGGACATCTGAAACCCTCCCCCCGCCTAATGCTACGTAAGCCCTCCAGCTGGCCTCTCCCCGCTGCCTCCAACCACCCTTCCCGTCGCTCTCGCCCTTCCCTATGCCTGCGATGCTCTTCCATATTAGCAAAAGGTCAGTCTCAGAGTGACCGCCTCCATCCTGTCATTTTCTTTCTTTTTTAAGATTGATTGTTTTTGACAGAGAGACAGAGAGAAGGGGGAGGGGCAGAGCAGTCTCCGTAGTTGTACGCCATCAGTTTTCGACATAATTTTGTTTCACACAGGTGGGCTGGGGGCTCGCACAGGGTGGGAACCGGGCCGGGGACCTCCTGCATGGGAGGCACACCCCCTCAAGCTGGGGGTTGAACTGGGGTTCTTCCACATGGGAAGCACACTCCAGTTCAGCATGTGGATCCGCACAGACTGGAACTGGGACCGGGACTCGATCCTCAGACCCCGGGGGCTGCAAAGAGAGCAGTTAACCCGCTGAGCACCCCTGGCTTCCCCCTAAGTCATTTTCTACCATGTTACCCCATGATGTTGTATTCATAGCACTTAACACCAGCTGAAGTTACCTCATTAATTGCTTATTTTATCATGAGGGCCATCATTCAGTGTGGTCCAAAAACAATCAGGTACTTCATCTAATTTACTCAGTTCTTTAACCCTAACACACAGCACACCGAGGGCTCTCATTTGTGTGCAACAGGTATTTGTTGAATGAATGGCTATATATTCACTGAGCCCTTCTGTGACAGTCCCTGTTCTTGGCTCTGTGAATTCTAGAATAAATAAGATCAATCTTGCCTTAAGATAGATACTTATAGGCTGAAGACAGCAGAGAAGCCAACTCATAAGATTATAGAATTGGAATAAGTCCCTTTGCTCTGATTATAGAATTAGAAAACTTTAAGGGAAACAGATTTTTCACTCTCCACACCTTCCTTATTTCTTTCTTTTTCTTTTTCTTTTTTTTTAAGGTTTATTTTGTTTTGACAGAGAGAAGGGGGAGGGCCCAGAGCAGTTGCCACAGTTGTACGTCATCAGTGTTTGACATGGTTTCATTCTGCGCAGGGCGGGAACCAGGCTGGGGGCCTCCCACATGGGAAGCTCACCCCAGTTCAAGTAAGGTGACCAGACATCCTGCTTTTGGCGGGACAGTCAAAATTTTTAACAATTTGTCCCGCGTCCCGCGGCATTTTAATAAAGTCCCGATTTTTGGAAAGAATGCACGACAAGCTAGGGAACAGCGGGAGATAGACCCAATTTTTAATCAAGGACCCCCTCCCCCCCAGTCAATGGTGTCCCGCTTTACCAATGTTAACATCTGGTCACCTTAAATATGGATCCACATGGACCAGGGCCGGGAATTGATCCTCAGACCCCGGGGCTGAAAGGCAAGCGTTCAACCCGCTGAGCCATCCCGGCTTTCCCCTTCTTTGTTTCTTCACGAAAGAAATCCAGCCTTACCCAGAAAGGCAAAAAGACTCACCCAAGTTTACACAGCGTCAGAGGCATAGTCTGGATCCGAACCCAGGCCACCTAACTTCTCATAGTTTGCATTTAAAGGAAAGTCTCTCAAAGCAGCTTTGGACCCTCTTCCACCTCCTGGCTCTTGGCTGCCATTCTAGGTACAACTGCAGAAGGTAAGCAAATGTCCCAAAGGAGCACAAGGAAACCCTCAGGCTGAGGGGTGCCTGCCCTTCCATCAGACACATACCCGAATTCCCACCACTAGGACCTCCTCTCTTTGGAGTGAGCCTTGTTCTCTTTAGACTCCCCTGAGAAAACACAGAAGCTCCCTGGAAGAATGACTCTCTGGGCCCCCAATGTGGGCGAAGTTGGCCAACAACCATCTCATCCCGATGAGGGGGTGGTGTGTGGAGAGAGAACAGACAATATGACTGGGGTTGGAACTTCTGTGGAAAGAGGTGGACCAAGGCAGCAGGGAAACCTTTCTTTTTTTTTTTAAAAGATTTATTTTTTATTGTTTTTGACAGGGAGATACAGAGACAGAGACAGAGAGAAAGGGGAGGGCCCAGAACAGTCTCCACAGTTGCACATCATTGGTTTTTCCACATAGTTTCATTCCACAGGTGGGCGGGGCTGCACAGGGCAGGAACTGGGCCGGGGTCTCACCCTGGTGAGAACTGAACTGGGGGCACTCCCCACTTCAGCACATGGGTCCACACGGGCTGGGGCCGGGATTTGATCCTTGGTCCTCGGGGCTGCAAAGCGAGCGCTTAACCCACTGAGCCATCCTGGCTTAGGGGAACCTTTTTTATCTGGCCCCACCCATGTCTCCCACCTCCTCTCCTGTCCTACTCCCCAGAAACCCCCCCAAGAATCCTCCAGACATTAGAAAACCCGCAGGCCCACCAACACCCTATCCCACTCTGTCCCTTGTATGCTTTCCACGAGAGGAATGTTCTTCCTTGCCCTTTTTTGTGTAGTTAATTTTTACTCATACTGCGACTCTCAGCCTCTGGGACCCCTCTCCTAATTTAGGGTTGGAGGCCTCCCTTCTCTGAGTTCCCACAGACTCCCAGGCTTCCCCATTAAAGCGCTTATATTGCACTGTGACAGACCTCCCAACTTCCCTGTGGACCAGGTAAGTCCAGCACTGTTCCTGTTTAGCCAGAGAACCCCGGTGCCCAGCCCAGGGCTGGCTCGTGGGGAGAATTCAGTGAATGATGAAGGAACGGGCGAATCGCGTTTCTCAGGATCTTGGTCTTGGCCCTATCAAGGGATCAGTTTCTCCATCCTTCCCTTCTGTCATGTGACCTTGAGCGTGTCACTTCTCCTCTTTAAGACTCATTTGACCACCTGTAACACGGGGTCAGTATTTGCACACACTGCACAGGCTTGTCATGAGGATTAGAGGACAACATGAGGGTGAGACACAGGGAGAGTGTAGGGTGTTGGTCACTATTGTTGGAGGAGTATGATGGCTGGGTGTCTCTGGGGTGGTGTAAGGGTGAGGCTGCTGGTGAGTGTGGGCGAGGCTTTGGAAGAAGGAGTGGGCAGCCCCAGTGGTCTAGGGTCCGAGCCCCCAGGGCAGCCTCCCTCACAGTTGTCCTGTGTGTCTCACTCTACCTGGAGGGTGATGGCCTCGGCCCATGGGCTCACACTTCATCCCTAACCAGGCGCCTTGTTAGGACACCTCTGTCTCCCCACCCTAGGCAGCTGCGGAAGGGTCATCTGCTGGCATGAACTTCACAGTCCTTGAAGGGTTTGCATTTCCATGTCTCCTGGCGGTAGGTGATGAATAAAAGATGGGAATGGGGAGATCCTGTGGCTTTAAGAGAAATGTGATGAGTGTTCAGAGTGAGGAGATTAGGGCAAGAGCTTCTCTCTGAATATCAAAAAATGAGGGGCCCAGTCTCAAATGTAAAATAAATCCAAAATAAATCAGAAAGCCTCCTTTCTGCCTTGAGGTGGCAAGAGCCCCAGGAAAGAAAAGGGCTTTGGGGGACTTGGATGAGGAGGGGGCAGGGGTGGCGGTGAGGCAGATTCAGGTGAAAGAAGCCAGAAACCATCAGGAGAGAAGTTCAAAGGAAGGCAAGGTCAGTGTCACCATGGACTGGTGGCAGAGGGGGAGGGAGGGAAGTTAGACGCAGCCCCTTCCCGCCAGTGCGGACATCCTCTCTGGACACTAAAAGTAATGATCACCCCCCTCCGACCCCCCCACCACACACACACACACACACACACACACACACATATTCATGTAAAGGGACTGCAGAGAAGGCTGTATGGCATCGAATGGAAACATATGTAGGTGGCGTATTGTTATTACTAATAACGAGTCATTTACTGCACTTTTGTCAGGTGGCAGACACAGTGACGAGGGCTTTCCCTGTGGATGCTTCCCAGTTCCCACAGCAGCTTTGTGTTACTGTTACTATCCCTTCACCAGTAAGGAAACCCAGGTGCCTGGGGCATCTACAGCTTCCCTCCGGGTGCACAGCTGGTGAGGGTGAGCCAGTGTGTGAACCCAGGCCGGCCTGACGCCCCGGGGACGGGCACTGGTGGGGGTGCTAGAGAGGGGAGTCAAGGATGCGGGGGCGGCTCGAAGCTCAGGGGTCACCCGACCAGCCAGAAGGTCCCAGCTCAGTCCAACCCCCAGACAGTTTCTCCCGGGGGGAAGCATCCAAGTCACTGGCTGAGAGGGGGGCCATTGTCACAAGTGTGTGCTTCCTGGTAAGTAGGGCACAACGAGGACGTAGGTGGAGATTTTTGTGCATGTGGCAATATGTGAGTGTGAGAAGGGTATGTGTGGCCTTATCTCCAAGTGTGTGTATGACTGTTGGTGTATGATTGTGTGTACATGTGTCTGTCTGATTGACTCTGATGGAAAATTAAATGCCATGAAGGTGATGGTGGCTGAGGTTAATAAATGTGTCTTTGTATGTAGAACACAATGACTAACATACTGAGTGTGTGTGGCCCACGTCACAGCCACGCATATCCATGACGTACATGGGCCAGTATGTGATTATGAGTCATGTGCCTGTGTGTAGAGGGAGGTAGGAGAGTGTGCATGTGTGCGCGTGTGTGCATGTGTGTGCGTGCCAAGCCCAGATGGTCACCTCTGATGCCCTCCCTCCCCCAGCCTCTCTGTCCCCTAGTGACAGAACTGCATGTCTGTTGAGCTGCTCAGAACAGGAATCATTCTGCTTTCATGTAAGGTTCCTCACAGGGACTTCCTGAGTCCTGCTAAACACGTGCACTTGGCTTCTCCCCTGAGAGCCTCTCAGCATCCCTCCCAGGCCAGGCAGACACCCTGGCTCTATCCTCAAGAAAAGCCAAGTCTCAGAAGGATTCAGTACCAGAATGTATATATATTCATCCTTCTTCCCATCCTTTCCAACTGGGGAGACTGAGGGTCACACAAGTTAAGACTCTTGACTCCAACTTAAGATCCAAATGGCTCCCCCCAAGATTTCCTAGTTTTCTGAGCATTTGCTCCCTGATCTCCTGAACTCTCATCCTGGCTGAAACCAAGACCCTCAAATCAGTCATCCATTCAGCAGTTATTCTGCACTTCTGTCTGGTTAGCCAGCCCGTAAGCAACTCCCAGTGCTGGCCACAGTCACCTTCCCCAGATTCTCTGAGCTGCCGACCAGGAAGGACACGCTTGCAGACCAACGTCTCTGGAGCTGTTCGTGGTGCTGAACCCGCATCTGCAGGCACCTGCCTCCAGGACCTGGGCTGAGGCCAGCTCTGGACGTTGGGAGGACCTGGAAACAGAGTCATGGTCAAGGGAGGTGACTTTCATGACCTGCTCCGTACTGACATGTCTAGAACTTTGCCGCTCTTCTTGTCTGAACACTTTTCTCAGGAGCTGGTGAGATGATGCTCCTTAGGTCCTGGTTCAATAATATTTGCTGGATTGAGCTGAAGGAATAAAAACAGGCCCATGGGTACGTCCGGGGGGTGGGGCGAGGTAGGGGGGAATACCACAGTGGAGGAGGGGTCTGGGAGCCAGGGTGAGGGGAGATTGTGGCAAGACTGGTGAAGACATTGGGAGCATCACCAAGCGTCTTCATATCTTGGAGGGGCTGTCCTGGGAAAGAGACTCAGACTCTTCCTTCCCAGAACCAGTGGAGGCTTCAGGAAGACAGATTTCAACTCTACGTGAGAACCCTTCTTACAGAGTTCTCCAGGGAGGGGTTATTTTGCCTCGGGAGGAGATGAGCTTCCTGACAGTGAGAACGACAAAATATACCACTTTTCTAAGGTCCTCATCAGAGCAGAGCAGCCCTGAACACAATGCTGCCATTTATTGAACACTTACTATGTGCTTGTCACAACCCATGGGTATAAAGATCATTAGCCCCATGTTACAGATAAACCGAGGTTCAGAGGAAGGAGGTGACTTATTCAAGGTCACATGGCGAGGAAGAAATTGGACTGAAGTTACACCCAGGTACGTACATGATTTCAAACCTGAGCTGTTCACCTCTATGTTATGAAGGCTCTTGGACCAATCCAGAAGGTGCAGAATTTCTACCTTCTCCCCAGCCTCCCCTCACAGCCTTCTCAGCTCCCTCCCTTCTTCCTCCCCATGGGCTGAGTCTTAAGAAAGAAAGAAATTTAAAGTGGATGAGGCATCCAGCCTAGGGTGTGAGGCCTGATCCCATTAATACTGATGTTTCTTTCATGAGGGGCGGGACAGCATTTCTCAAGGGCAGCAGCCCCGGGCAGAGGAGAAAGCTGCCTGTAAGTCACTAAGGCCACCTGCCTCCTGGCTCTGCAGGTTCTTCGACTTGTCCGGCTCCAGCATCGGCCAGGCCCCCACCCGCCTCACGTGCTCCCCGTGGCCCAGCCAAGGCTCCCAGGAGCCCCAGCAAGTGCCAGCTGCACGTCACAGACAGGCTGGGCCAGCAGGGCGAGCCCAGGCTTCGAATCAGACGAGAGTCTAGGTCCTGGCTCCGTGCGATGTGAAGAAGCCAGAGAAGCCTGGCTTCCCTGCCAGTAAAATGGGGAAGCTGCCTGACTCCGAGGCCCTGTGAGGTGTGAGCTGACCTCTCTCGGGCCTGGGACATGGCTTATCTTCTCTTGGCCAACACTCAATTCATGGCCATCACTGCTGCTGCTGCTCCTGCTATGGCTGCTCTAGTGGTAATACTACTGCTACTATGATTTACTATCATTAGATTAACGCATGGAAGCATTTCCTGTCCTGAGAGCTTGATGACCAAAAAGAGAAATGGATAAAAATCCAGGTGATGGGAGTTAAGACCCCCTTCATGGAGGAGCAGGTGGCTCCTTGGGGAGGCAGGCATGGTCACAGGTGGGGTGGGGCAGTAAGACTGCCCCAGGCCCCAGCTACTGTGATTTACCCATCTAACTTTGCAACTAACTGAGAGACAGATGAGAGTCCTTTGGATGGAGAGTAAAGGCATCTTGATCAGTGGAAAAGCTGATAGTGGACGACGTGGCCCATATCTGGGGGCTGATACGTTTTCTTTGGTGAACCCCAGGGTCTGACAGACTCACTGCCCAGCCACTAGGGCCCTGGACCTGGCAGCCCATCACCTGCAGGGGGGCAGCGCACACATGGGCCTCCTGCGGGCAGCCTGGCTCCCCCTCTTTGAGCCAGTTTTGCTCCTCTGTAGGTGGGGTAATGACAGCGCCTACCATATAGCGTTGCGGTCAGGGTCAGAGGGTACAAATGAGACATCACTTCTCACGCTCCATCGCTTCCCACGTCCCTAGGGCTGGAATCCTTCACTAGGTCTGAGCCCCCCACAGACACTGGGGTCCAGGTGACCCACAGAGAAGGACAGGCACTGCTACTGCCCCCCTCCATGCAGCAGACCTCAGTGGCAGCTTGGAGCCGCCTCGCCTTGCGTGCTAGACGGTGCCCATGGCTGTGAGGAGGGGGAGAGGCTGGGAGGCCTTGGGCCCAGGGGAGCACCCTGCATGCCAGTCTCCCTCACGCCAGGGGCTTGACACGCGATGTGAAGGCATCCACCAGGCCTCCTCCTCCAGCCCGTCCCCCCTCCCTCACCCCCTCCCTCACATCTAGGGAGAGCCAGCAACCCCAGCCTCTGCCCCAACTCCAGCCTCCACCGCCTGCTGTCCATCCGTCCATCCATCCATCCATCCTCTCAAGGGGCAGACTGGCTGCCACTTCTCCCTTGATCAGCTTCCTGAACTGCTTTTGTTGGGTTGTCAGGCTTCTTGTGGGGCTGTTTGTCTGTCAGTCTGTCTGTCTAGTGGTCTTCCCCTGCTGTTTCCCATTAAGCCTGTCTGTCTGTTCTCCCAGTGGTCAGACCACCTGTAATCTGTCTTCACAACCTGCTGTTCATCTCTGCTTATCTTCTTACTGATCAGCTGGGGCTGCCCACCTGTCTTTCAGGTTGTCTGTGTGTTTTCCTCTGTCTACCTGGCAGTCCGTCAGTCTGCCTGTCCGTCTACCTTGTTATTCCCTGCCCCCATGTCTCTCCATGTGTGGAGCTGGATTTACTCATCACCTAGGACCAGCCACCTTTTCTCTGCCTTGACCAAGGCTGGCTGCCGCCAGCAAAGCAGAGCAGACGGGCCAGCAAGCCCAGGGCCACTCCAGCCCTAGTTTACACCGGCCCTCCCCCCTCGATGGTAAGCCTCTCGCTTCTTTCAGCCTCCATCATCCTCTCTGCAGCCCTGGAGTGTTATAGAAAGATTTAGCGAATGGCATTTAGTGAAAACGAGGTTCAAATTAATGGTGAAAATACGGTTTTATGATTCCGTTTCAGTTTTATTCCTCAACTAATTTTCTCCATTACCACTGAGCGTCACTTGAAAATGGCTGTTCTCGGCAGTACTTATGGTAATGCAGGTTAATGTCTGAGTTCGAGGAACTCAATTAACAAATTCATGGACAAGGAGGTCTGTTCATGCTTCTCTTGTGAAGCCTGATGATTCATTAGCCACAGGGAGATGCCCAGGGTTTCATGTCCGCATACAAAACGCTGGCCTTTGTTCTCCCAAGCCTGTCGGGCCCGGCTCAGAGTTGGTGGTCAAGGAGCTGGTGGGTCCTTGTTCCCTGTAGCCATCACAGTGTTTGGCACAGAGTAGGGCTTTAATGCTTGCTTGACACTCAGCACAAGGCACGTGGCAGGTGCCTCTAAATATTGAATAAACCAATTAATCACTTTGTCTCTAGTGCCAGGCCCAGAGCCTGATGCAGAGGAGGTGCTTAATATTTGCTAAAGAAGTTAACACACACTGGTCTCCTGTGCCTAGCATGGGGTTGCCACATGGTATGTGGTGGATGAGTGTTTGTTGACTGACCAAATGATTGATAATGAATGGATGGATGAATGTCACTGGTCTTCTCCAGCAGAAAGGCTACCTACGTTCCCAGAATTCCACCCCATGAATGACTAGAAGAAACAGGATTACAAAGAGGGGGCGGTCCTAGTCGGTTGGTTCTAGAAGAGGAGGAGACATACAAGGTTCCCACCCCTACCTTAGGGCCAGACTTCAAAAGGTAGAGCAGCCATTTCCAGGTTTGTAGCTTTGGGGTTTGCTGGGCTGGGGCCACCACGCTGAATAGAAGTGCTGCAGGTGGCACCCCCCACCCCTATACCCCCTACCCCGTTCCTTGACTAGTTGCCCAGCCATGATCTCAGGGGAGAGTAGCTGTACAGGGAAAGGAACCCTATTCTCCTAGTGCCTTCCCACACTGCCCTCACTAGAGACTCGTCTCTAGACGATGCAAGGCTGGGTGACTAGTTGCATTTTGTAAATGTGATAACTAAAGCCCAGAGAGGGACGTGCTTTGTCCAAGGTCACACAGCAAGTTAGTGGTTGAGCCAGGACTTGAACATAGTCTTAGGTGTTCTTTCATTGATTTCCTGCTTCTGCCCAGCCCCATCCTTTGTTCTTTCTGAGCGTCTGACCTCTCACCCCTCTTCCACTAGAATGTCACCTGCATGAGGGCAGGGGTCTTTTCTGTGTTCCCGGATGTCTTCCCTGTGCCTGAAACTGGGCTGGCAAATTAGAGCAAATGTACCATAAAGCCTTGTTTTATTGAATTAAGTTTTCAGTCGGAGAATCTGAGTTTAGAGAGGTAACTTGACTTGCCTCAGGTTGCAGAGCTGGTGAGTAGTGAAGTCAGGGTCAGGATTCCAACCCAGGTCAGTCTGTGTCCGAGGTCTGAGCCCACAGCTACTGGACACCCACCCTCTACAGCGCTTGTTTAAAGCTGAGCCCACCCAGCCACCCAGCCACCAACTTATTTAAGGCCAGAGCCTGAATGGACGGCTTCCCAGCCCCAGGCAACCTTTGGGGTCACGTTCTAGGGCTGGAGCCAGAGCTGTGACAGGGAGACCAAGAAAGGCCAGGCCCAGAGGGAGGGAGGCCAGCCCTGGCCTGCTCCCTGCCCACCCCACCAGTCGGGGGGCTGGTCAGTGTCGGCAGAAGGCCTCACATCTTCTGCACAGCCTGCCACGGGCTGCCAAGGAAGAGGCTCTGGGGGAGAGGGTGTGGCATGAAAGACAGGTGACAGCCAGGCCCAAGAGACTGGCCTGGTGGGCCCTCCTTCTCCAACAGCTTAACAAAAAACACAGTGGGTCTGCAGCCCCATGCTAAGGGCTTGCAAGAGTAGCTGCCAGCTCACCAGGAGGGCTCACACATGCCAGGCACCAGGCTGGGTGCTTCACACGTATCCTAGACATTGTCCTCACCGTTATGCATGAAGAGGCACAAGGAACAGCCCCATTGTACAGTTAGGAAAACTGAGGCTCGGAGACGTGAAATGGATTGCTTAAGGCCACATAAATGGTTCAGTGGATACAGATCCAAGTTCTGTTTGACTGCAGGGCCCTCCCCTTAAACTCTACTCTGAGCAGCCTCAGTTGAAAAATATATATCACATAAACGTGGTTCCTGCTCACGGGGAATGTTCTCTGGCAGCTTATCTGAGGCAGGAGAAAAAGCCACTGACGAGGGAGCTAAAGACACAGATTTTATCCTGGTTCTACCACGGACTCCCTTGCTGTGTGACCTTGGGCAAGTTACTTAACCCCTCTGATCTCCAGCTGTGACATCCTCAAAATGAAGATTTTTAGGCACACATGTCTGAAAGGGATCATCCTGCTCTTCTGATGCCTGGAGGTCCCTCTGCCTCTCTCTCTCTCTCTCTCTCTCTCTCTCTCTCTCTCTCTGATTTTCTGGGCTGAGGAGTACTTTCATATTCAAAAAGAGGACGTGGCCTGTGGCAGTGAGTCTCTGGCAGAAACAAACAGCACAAGAAGGTTCCCAAATGTGGAGTGGGACAGACACGGTCAGACCCTCATCAGGGATCTGACGACCAGAGAGAGAAGTGACTTGCCCAAGGTCACACAGCACATTAGCATCCATGAAAGGATTCGCAGCCCAGCACCTTCCCTCAGCAGTAAAAAATGTTCAAAGGAATTTAAAAGCTTTACCTTTGGCCCTTGTTTTTCTCTTTTAATCTTTATTCCTTTTTCTTTGAAGAAAATAGCACATTGGGGTTCTTGGAAAACTCCTTTATTCCCTTTTAAACAGAAAATAAGCAAACCTAGTCTAGAAGACCCTGAAGACTGAAATGGCATCTCAGCTTCCTCTTGCTACCCCAACCCCCCTCCCCAGACCCAGTGGCTGTCTCCTGAGTCCCTGGCGGCTGGCATGGGCATGGGAAGGCCCGGTGGGGGGACTTGCCGGACCAGCTGCTGCATAAACAGTGAGCGACTTCAGACAGACTGGAAAAGCAGGCGCTACTTCAAAGGCACAATGACAGGCGGTAGCGGTGATGGGAGCGTGGAGGTGGCCTCCCCTGACGACCAGCCATGGGCGGGGGGGCTGGACGCTCCGCTGTGTTCTCACTAAGAAATAGCCGACAGGAGGCCAGGCGCCGCCTCTCCCCGCCTGCGAGGAAGCTCTTCCAATATTTGCCAACCCCTGAGCTCCAGGCGGGTGGAGGGAGAACAGAACCCAGGACCACGGGTGGGGACAGCTGGACCTGACCCTGCCCATAGCCAAGTTTATCTGCAGCGCTGTGGGCAGAGGGCTGGGTGGCCGTGAGCCCAGCGTGCCCCTGGCCAGCTGAGATGGAGGAAAAGGCCCAGCCCCTCACCAAGCCCCTCTGTGTGCCAGGCGGTGTGCGGGCCACAGCAAACTTTGGGACCACGCAGTTCCTCTCCCCTTTTACGGATGAGGGAAATCTGGACTCACTAGCCCCAGAGAGGCAGCAGGAAGCCCTGCTAGGAAGGGTGGAGTGGAGCCAAAGTAGGACCCCCTTTCACGCTCACAACTGGCTAGGAGTACTCCCGATTCACTCATCCCTCCTCGGACCCCCTCACCCGACCTCTCTCTGTGCCCCATCTCCTTCCTCTGCGTCTCCCCCTCAGTGAGATGTTGGAACAATCCAGGTTCCAGGCCCAGCCCACTGCTCCCAGGCCACGTGAACTCAGATGAAGGCCCCCACCGCTCCTGGTCTCAGCTTCCCTATCTGTAAAACGTGCTGCATCACTTTGCTTTCCTGGGCAGGTAGAGGCCTGTGACGCACTGAGCTGGTGTCTGGCACTCACAAGCCCCCGATGTATATCAGTCCCTCCCTTACCCACCTTCCCCTCCACCCTCCATCCCCTTCTCTCGTCTCCTCTCCTTCCCTCCTTCCCCAGCTTCCTCTGTGCCTCCGTTTCCCCATCTGTAAAATAAAGATAATGTAACCCACCTCCAAGGCTGGTGGGAAGGATTAGGGAAGATACGTTGGAGCAGGGCCATGTTCCTCATCATCCTAATGTTTTAAAGCCTGGCGCATACATGTAAGTTATTACTGAATGGGGGAAGGTCACTGGTCTGTGTGTGTGCGCGTGCACTTAACTGTTTGCACTAATCTTCAGCATACAGCAAAATGGCTTCGTACCTAGGTATACATCCAGGAAGCCACCACCCAAATAAAAATGTAGGGCCTTGCTAGGCCCCACAATGTTTTCTGTCTCAGTTAATACCTGCTCCCACCAGAGGAAACCACTGTTTGGGATGCAGCCAGCGTTTTAGCCCAGACTGCAGGGAGGAGGATGGATTGGACCAGCAAGAGTGAGGCAGGGGGGCCAGGGTGTGGGTACCTGGGAGGAGATATGGCAGAGACTGCATTTGGGGTGAGGTGGCAGGAGACTGCTGGCTGTCAGAGGAAGGCCCCTGAGCCTGGGGTCTCGGGGTACCCCTTCTCCAGGAATCTCCAGGGAGAGGCAGGATGCATGCGCAGTGGCATGTGGTCACAGGCACCTGGGGGTTCTGAGCAGGGCTGGACTGCTGCCGCCCTCGGGCCTTTGATGTGACAGAGATGGAGACACACACACGCCCGACAATTAATTAATTGTGACTTTCACCGCATAGCAGCCGCTTCCTATTGATCTCAGCCCGTCTGGTGTGAGGGAGACAATTAGGAGCGAGCACAGAGGCGGCAGCTAATTACCCACAGAATGAAACCCGTGCCTTTCAATTTATTAAACTTTTATCACAAAATAACCTGGCCACCCCCTCCTGCTGAGAAGCAAAGGGGGGGGGGCTGCTCTGCAGGTGCACCCCCAGTTAGCCCTTCCCAGATGCCAAAAGCCCTCGGAAGTCGCCACCACAGAAGACACCCCACATCAGGGACCCCCATGTCATCCAAACCAGCCCCGGCGTTCTGAGTGAAATCAGGCAGCAGATCAAATGAAATCAGGCGGAGGCCTTCCAGGAATCTAGAGGCATAGATGAAGGCCTGGAAATGTCCAAGCCAAGCTGCAGAGCCTCTTGGAGACCACCCTGTCCCACCCCTCAGGTGACAGAGGCAGCCAGGCGTGCAAGCAGGGTCAAGGGGTCATGCAGGCCCCGGGCCAACCTCAGCCAGGCCTCTTAGGGTTGTTACTGCCTACCATTGGTTAGCACCTGTCTCGGAGAGATTGCCATTCCCGTTTTACAGATGTGAAAACTGAAGCCCAGAGAGGCAGAGGCGCTTGCTCAAGGCCACACAGCTGCATGCTAAAGCCCAGTGTGGAGCTCGGCTCTCTTAGTGCATGGGCGGGGGTGATGTGAAGTTACCTCACAGAGCCCCTCTTCTTATCTGTCAGCTGGAAACATATTTCTACACTGAGAGAAGTTGCGAACGTTTAGATATAATTAGAAACAGAACCAAAACCCTGCCTGCCCTGCAGCATGGTAACTGCCATTGCCATCCACTATCAGGATACGGGGGCTCCGAGATGGGGTCACTGACTGGAGGCCGCACGCAGGCTGCAGCCCTGTCTGCTCCGTAAGCGCCTCTAAGTTCAGACCCAGTTCCGAGGCAGGCAGGGTAGGGCATGTTAGCGATGAAGCTACTGACACCTTAGAATAGGAGTGTCCAAATTTTGGCTTCCCTGAGCCACGCTGAGAAAAGAAAGGTCTTCGGCCACACATAAAATACACTCACACTAAAGATAGCTGATGAGCTAAAAAAAACCCCACAAAATACCTCATCATGTTTTACGAAAGTTCACAAATTTGTGTTGGGCCACCTTCAAAACCGTCCTGGGCCGTGTGTGGCCTGCAGGCCACGGGTTGGACGAGCTTGGTCTAGAAGGAAGGAGGAGGCCAAGGACGCACAGACAGAGCCTGCTGAGCTCTCAGGCTCCTACACGGTCCTCCCCAGGTGCCTGCGCAAACTAGTGCCCTACCCCGGTTCTATCAGCAGCCTGGCACCAGAGCCTGACCCATGAGCCTTTGATTCCTCTCCTCCCCAGCAGGTCAAGCCAGCCAGAAAGCCCCCGGCAGCCTCAGTTCTTGCAGGAGGCGGTGGGAATGAAGAAAGGGCTTATCCCAGTATGCGCCAACTCCCAACCTGGGCTCCCAGCAACTATGTGTCTGCCCGGAGCCAGGAGGCTGCAGAAATCGAGTGGGGGCCCAGAGAGGGCTGCTGGGAAGTCCCTTTCCCAGGGGGAGAAATATTGAGCAAGAGCCACCTGGCCTGCCCTCCCCCCCACTCTTGTGCCTTCCCTCTCCGCCCCAGAGGCACCTGCTGGTTCTGAACCCATCTCCCTCTCTGGCTCACGCTTCCCCTTCATCTGGCCAAGTGGCCCTGGGCAAGGTGCGTGTTTCTTGAACGAATAGTACCTGGTATTTTGTGAGAGGGGCCTGGGCACGGGTACGAGGTGAGCAAGCGCCTCGGGGTCCGTCTACACTTGCACAGTTGTTGAGAGTGGGCACCTCCTCAAGTGTTACTTCCTGGGAGCCTCACTCTCCTTACCCTAGTCCAGGTCCAAATGTTCAGACAAGGAGAGCAGGAAAGAAGGAGAGAGGAGAGAGAGAGATGATATGAGTGCGCGTGCCTGGGGACGCGGGCCATTCCTGGAGCCTTTCAAGTCGGAACCACGAGAAAGGCAGACCAGGTGGTGAGGGGCCTGGGCTTTGGGCAGCACGTGGCCCGCAGGGGCTGCCACGGCATGTCCTGATGCTTTTGGATAACGGTTCCCAGTCACCCACTCGGTGCCAGGCCGTGTTAGACACCATAGTGGCCAACGCTCAGCCTGAACAGTATGCGTTCCCTCCACCTTCAGTGAGAACACTGAGGCTCAGGAAATGACTTGCCAAGGTCGCATAGGTAGGCAACCATGGTGCGCAGATCCAAAGCCCATCCCCTCTGAACCCCCAGCCTATTGCTCCCTCTCCTCCCTCCCAGTGCCCTGGACACGAGGGCTGCCAAGGTTCTGAGCAACCTGAAGGGTAGCCCCCCCACTCCTCCTCTGACCCCTCCAGCCCCCTAAACCCTGGACCCGGCCCCGGCAGTCAGGGCCACTATCCCCAGAGCCGGTCCCACCTCAGCAGCCAGCACTTGCAGCCCCTGACAGCTGCTCCCAGGAGCCCGAAGGGGTGGATTTGCATACTACGGTGTCATTTGCATACCACTTAGGAAGGCCTTTGCTTTTCCCACCTGCAGCAAACTCCAGACTGATTAGTTCTCCCCATCCTGGAGCGTTAATTACTCTCCGGCTTAGACCCGGTGCTTATTTGTAATCAGCACAGGGCTAGGAGTGGGGGGAGGCCACGGGGCAGGGGCAGCTCCGGCAGGTGGAAAATGAGTGCGAGCGGGAGCGACCCAGACCCGGCCCAGATCCCCGCCCTAGCCAGGTACACCGTGTGACCCTGGGCACGCCCTGCTCAGGGAGCCAAGGAGGTTGGGGGGAGTGTGGGACTACTGCCCACAGGGAGCTGTTGGCAGGACAGAGGAGGCTCAGAGCATCTCAACAAGAGAGGAGTTAGTTGCCAGAAGCCAGGAGCCTGGGACCCAGCCAGGGGCTAGGACAGGACACGATCTAGCCCAGACACCTTCCAGGACTACCCTAGGGTGGGGCTGGTGGGAGGGGTCCTGGCCCCAGAGACTGGAGACTGGCCCAGCTCTGCTGTGTGACACTGGGGACTGAGTGCCCTCTCTGAGCCTTGGCCTTCCCATCAGCACACTGGGGATGACTACAGGGGTCTCACCAGTCCCCTTGCGGGGAATCCCGTGAGCCAGGCAGGGGCTGTGGAAAACATAAATCTCTACTCAGAGGTCCGGCTGAAGGAACGCCCCTTTTTATGAGCTGGTAATCTATACCAAATCTTTATTACAAAATTACTACGCGTATGTCATTCTGTGACATCACGATATGACACTCAAGCTTTAAAAAGGACATTCCTTCAGCCGGACTCTGTATTTCTGAATTCTCACATTGGAAATGGTCTCGGCCTCAGGGAAGATTGAGTGACCTTCCCTCCCTCCTACCCTCAGCCAACAAAATTGGAATGGCCCCCGGCCTCCCCCATCAAGGCATTTAAACCTGTCAGCAGTTGCTCCCCAACTTGTTGGATGTTATGCGGTCCCATCTAAAGGCACAGGGTGGGCCCAGCCAACAGGTCAAGGTTGGAAAGACCCTCAGCTGCGGTCAGAGCTCCGGAAAGATACCAGGCTGCCTGCCTCCGCGAACCCAGACCTCGTGCAAAGAATGCGGACGCCCCGCCCAGAGATTCTGATGTAGTGGGTAGGGGGCAGGCAGGCTGTGGTCAAGGGAGCCGCGGTTCTGCCTCAGCCCCTCATGTTTACAGATGGGGAGACTGAGGTCAGAGGAGTGATGTCCAAGGACATGCAGCAGAGCTGGGAACAGAACACAAGTCCCCATAGTGGCCTCTGAGATGGAAGTCTGGGGTGGGGAGAGATACCTAGGGGTCAGCCTGCTGTGGCCACGGTGTTCATAGCAGGGAACCCACCTGGGGAAACTGCAAAGTAAGTGAGATGGTAGATGTAACATGCCTGGCACAGGGGAGATGAATTTGTGAAGATGGCAAATCTTGCCTTCAGGGTCCCCATGCCCAATATTTTTATCTCCTCTATTCTCCTTGGCCTTTTAGAGTTCCTGTTTTAGGCCCCTAATATGTAGGGTGTTAATGGAACATCTTCAGAAAGGTACCCGATGTGATGGAGACAACTCTACCACTTATGAGCTGTGTGACCTTGTGAGAAGTGCTTACCCTCTCTGAGCCTCTGTTGCCTTGTCTATAAAAGGGACTCATGAGTCATAGTACTCCCTCCCTGGAGTTGAGATGATGAAATGAGATAGTATATTGAGCACTCGTACTGAGCCTAGCAGCAGGGTTCACTAAGTAGTGCCCACCAAGATACATTTTCAATTTTCCAACATCCCAGAGGAGACAAAGCTTACCCCATGGAAACAATGGGTAAAGGTGGGATTTCAGGCAGGTGATGGGCAGATGAGGGAGAACATTTCTGCATGGGGAGCTTTCCCCTGGCCACTGGCCTACGACCCTCTCATCTGCATAAGCTAGCGTTATCCTGGTCTCTGGGTGCCACGGTCCCTGACTGTGGGGTGTGACAGCCCCCCAGGACCCAGGGCCAGGCCCCCACAGGCAGAGGCAAGGCCTCCTTGCTGGCTCCCACAGCCTGCTCTGTTTGTTTTCCAAGCTCCCCCCTAATCCTCTTAATCTTTTTACATCTCACCTGCCTGCACCCATTCCCACCTTTCCAGCTAAAGCTGTGTGCTGGGAACTTCTCCCAGAGCAGCCCCACCTGGTCCCTGGTGGGGTCAGGGTGGGAAGTCTTCTCAACTGGTCACCTTACCTTGGCCCCCTGAAGGGCAGGAGGAAAAACAAGGAGGAAATGGGACTTGGGCTAAATGCCTGCCATATGCCAGGGACAAGTCACATTGATTGGAAGCCTGGCCACAGTTTGCAGGGTCGTTGTCATTCCCAGACACAGGAGTTTGCTTGTGCAAAAGCACGTGGGAAAAGGGAGGTGGCGGAGGAAATTGAACCCATGTTGCCTCCATCTCCTCCACAAGTTATTCTTTGTTTATAATCCTCTCTGTTTTTCATAAAACAGTCCCCCAAAGTGCTTTGACTTGCCAAGGGAGGCAAAGAATAAAGAGTAGGCACTGAAAAATGTGGCACTCTTGCAGCCCTTCCAGTTCCCAACCACCCACCCCCCTGTGCCAACAAAACCCTGGTCTTACTGGGTGGAGGGATGGAGAAGAAGTGAGACCCAGAAGACCCCCGGCAGGGGAAGAATTTAGCCAGAAAGACAAGATTAAGACAATCTTCACAATAAAGAACAGGAAGGAGAAGAGTAGGGAAGAAGGAGAAAAACATGGTCCAGGAGTCCAGCAGGTTTGTTTTTAAGAAAGGTTGTTGAAGAGGGAGGTGTGGGGCAGTGGACAGGAGGCGGAGGGTATCAGTGTGAAGTCTGTGCCCCCTTCTTGGAGTTCAAATAGGACAGCGGGGGATGGAGCACACGTGTTTGCAGGGTGGCACAGGGAGAAGGACTTGTGCGTGAATGTTCTGAGCAGCTTCGTTCACCATGACCAGAAATCTTCGTGAATGGGAGGAGGTCTAAACAAAGGGGGATAAGTGTGCACACAATGGACGACTGACTACTCAGCAATAAAAACGGAATCGGCACGTGCAGTGAGCAACCCGGGTGAATCTCTCAAACACGTGAAGCGAAGGAAGCCAGACACAAAAGACACATCTTGAATGATTCTACATATTTACATGAAGTTCAAGAACAGGAAGAAGTAACCAATGACAACAGACTTTGGAACACACTCACTTTGGGAGGAATGGGGTGTTCTACAGGGGCACAGGACACCTTGCTGGGGTGACGAACGTGTTCTATATTTTGGCAAAGGGTGTATTCGTGGACACAAAAAGCCATTGACACTTAAGTCTTGTGTATTTTACTGTATATAAATGATACCTCCGTTTTTTAATTAAGGAAAGAAATACAAGAACTTCCAAGCTGCATCATAGACAGCTTAGACTATCTGCATTTTTTGCTTAATATGACCCAGAGAGAGAAAGAACTAGGTAGGGGGTGCTGCCGTGACCCCAGAGCCTCAAGAAGGTACTTCTGGAGTGTGCATGGCTGGGGAGACCTGGCTGGTCCTGTTGTCCCCAAGTCAGCCTCAGGTCCTATGAGGTCCTCATGGTCTAACCATGTCACCACTGAGCATGACTCCGGTCTTTAAAGATTCAATTCCTTTCTTTTTTCCCAGAAAAGTGTGTGTGTTGGGGTGGGGTGGGGGTGGGGATACATTAGCCAGCTGATCCTCATATGAATAAAGGGAAATCTGTCCTAATGTCAAAACCAAAAGTAACAGCATAGAACTATTGTGAAATGGTAATACGGTCTTCAACGGGGTGCTTTCCTGATACTGACCATTGAAGGTTTTTGCCTAATATGCTGATTTTGGAACCTAACCCGCAAGGGAGATGTGACCTGACCATAAAGAATTTGAGTAGTTTAGAGGTTTGGGGGGTTTTGTTCATTTGTTTGCTGGTTGGTTGGTTTTTTAGTTAATCCTTAGACCTCTGACTGTTCCCGGAGACAGGCCTCGTGGATCATGACTTTATAAGCATTCCCCAGAGGCTTCCTCTCATCCCTCCACCTCCTGCCTCCCCTTCATGAGCCTGACTCCGGAGAAATGGAAGAATGCACCCATTTCTGTTGTGACATTCACAGACCACCACTGACCCATTTACTTGTCACGCTAATGATGTGTTCACTACTATCGATGCCTTTGATTTCTCGGGAAGTGTTTGGACTCTTGCAACAACCTGATAAGTAAAATCATCCAACACTGGGAAATGAGGCACATAGATAACTGCTGTCCTTTCAAAGTCAAGTTAAGGCAGCGTCTGACAAGCCCTCCTAAGGGTCATCTGACACTCTGGGGGAATGTCACTTTGCTTGACTCATTGTTTACTATTGATTGGGGCCTAGGCTCTGTAAAGATAGCTGTTGGCTGGTAGAAACCTGATAAGTTGCAAATTATTTTTTGTCTGGGAGAGATGCAAATGATTTTTCAGTAGAGAAGAGAACGCCAACAGCTGGGATTTTATTACCCTGTAGGACATTAACCAGTTTTATATCTAGCTTGGCAATTTTATGAATATTCCAAAATTCTTTTTTTTGTTGTTGTTACTGTTGTTTTTGGTTTTACTGAATCTTTCTCCATATGTAGGTATATAGAAATACCTTTTCTCAGATTCTTCATTAAACTAGCTTTATCATCTTCTGGTTCCTTCATTAATAAGCTGCCAAACAACAGTGGCATGCACTCACTATATGTTTCTATAAAAATTGTGTATTTAATATTTTGAAGACTATCCTTTGAGAAGCCTTTCACAGTCTTTGGCTTTTCTTCCTGCCAACTCTTCCACTTCCTGTGGGGGCAAGTCTTTCTGTCTTTGGTTGTGAGTTTCTTTATCTGAAAAATAGGAGGGATCGTCGGGCTGACAGTTCTGATCTGTTGTGATATTTCTAACTCCTCTTGCAGGGAAGCAAGATTGACACGATGCCATCAAAGAAGAAGCGTGCTGGAGGGATGTGACTGGTCATTTGGGACAAAACTTCCTGCCTCCCATCCATTCCTTCATCTTGTCATTGCTTTTTAAACATCACTAAAAGCTAATAAAACGAGGTTCAGAGAGGTTAGGTAACTTGCCCAAGGTCACACCGGTATGATTCGTAATGATGACTTATTTTAATGTGCGATTTAACAGTATAAACTTCCTTGTGAGTTCACATAATCCCTCAGCTGCCCAGCGAGGAAGTGGTATTATCTCCATTTTACAGCTAAAGAAACTGAGGTCCAGAGAAATGATGTGGCTTGCCCAAGGTCACACACATTTTCTCCTAGCCTCCCAGGGAGCGAGAGAGAGGCTGGTAGGAGTAGGTCTGGTTCCCCCGTCCTTAAACCACGTGTGTCTGTTGGATACCAGTTGAGGGCAAATGAAAAAGGAGCCCCCAGATCTTGAAAACCCTGACCTTGGACTATCTTTATCTGGCCACGTACAACAGCCCTCCCTTTTCTCCTCCTCCCTCCTGTAACATTCTCAGGGAAAAAAAACAAACCAAAACAAACAAACAACAAGAACAAAAACATCACCGTCCTGGGAAGAAGCAGAAAGACACGGTCAGCCCAGGCGTGAACACATCGGTCTCCAGTCTGGGAGAGACAGAGCTGCTCAATCGAAAGGAAAGTGTTTTCAGAGTCAAAGCCACGACCCAGTGAGCCCAGCCCGCAGGGAGCGAGCACCCTGCCAGTGGGAGTGAGTAAGGCTAGATGCTCCATCCAAACGTTAACAGCAGTTCTCCCGATGGCAGACTTCGTGGGCTTTTGTCACTGCTTTTAAATGTCGGTAAAAGCTCATTACCCAGCGTTTGCCATGAGCCCAGTGTTTTGTATGTGCAGATATCATTAAGACTTTACAGTAATCCGAAGAGGTAGAATCTGTTGTTCACAGTTCACAAACAAGAAAACGAAGGCTCCCGATACTCAGTCAATGTTTGCTGAATGAATGAGTTTCAAAAATGGTTACATTTTTGGTTTCTAAGCCACAGCGTTAATCAAATCCCATGAACAAAGGTAAACAATTGCTAGAAAATGCACCCTCAGTTATATTCCTTTAATTGTAAAGAAGAAAAAAAAGGAAAGAAAACCAAGGCCCCAGGAGGTTAAATGTCTTTCCAAGGCTGTGTCTCTAGGAAGCGGCAGGTCTAGAAAGTTAACCTCTGAGCTTCTCATTATTACTGCACTGTTCTTTCTTTGAGCTTTTCTGTATTTACAGATTTTTGATCATGAATACACATTGCTTTCACAATCCTGAAGGCCTTACAAGTTACTGATTTTTAAAAAGATTCCTTCCGCCCTGATGGTCCATGCTTCTCTGGTTCCCCCAGCTCACTGTCTTTGCAGACTCCTACCCCCACATCAGCTGTGGCTTGGGGTAGGATGTCCAATGTCCCAGTCTTGCTGAGGTCTGCTCAAAATGTCCCTGGCAGACCTCTGGCCTCTGGAGCAATGCCATGGGGCAGGTCCAGAGAAGGAGAAGGGGAAGTGAAAAGGGATGTAAAACTTGGCCACTGGCCGGCACTGCCCCTGCTGAGTGTCCCACAGGGGTCCCTGGTGGACGGCAGAAGCAGCCAGTTGAGTGGACCACGGAAGGCAGGTGAGGCTAGCGCCTTAGGCAGGAGGGGCTGTAAGTTCAGGGACCCAGCGGAGCAGACCTAGGAGGCTGGAAGACTGGGGCAGGGAGGGAAGGAGAGGCCCTGCTAGCTAGTTGGTGCCAAAACAGGATTGAGGTGGGAGGCACTGATCCAGGACCCAGAATCAGTGACCTTAAATCTTTAGGCTTCTGGGGATGGTGGGAAGTGGTGACACAGACTGATCAGCTCTAACCAGAGTTCCTGGGTCCTGCCCCCTGCCCCCCACAAACACACAGGAAGCTGGAAAAAGGAGGGGAGGTTCAGAGCCCAGCAGAGGGGTCCCACAGAGGGGACAGTGGGTGGCAGTCAGCCTGAAAGGGGCCGAGTGGGTGGAGGAGTGAGCAGATGTGTTGTGTCAGGTGTTGGTGAATTCCTGTGTGTATGCAAAGCTCCACCAGCTGGGTGAGTGTTCATTAACTAAGAAGCAGGCTCCATAAATATTTGTCCAATGGAATTGATCATCTGTAGGCGTAGAGGGCCATGTGTGTGCTGGTGAGTAAGGGATAGAGTCTATCTGGGTGTCAGTTTGTTAGTCCAGGAGTGGTGGGGGTGGGGGTGAGAGGCCGTTTGTGGGTCTGAGTATGTGACTCTATAGGTGTTCTCAGGTGCATGTGTGTATCTGTGTGAGTTTGTGGTTCCATATATACATGTGGGTGCCCGAAGCTGGATGGAGCGTGGACATCAAAGTCCCTGGAAAAGGGAGTTGTGCACTGGTGGTGGTGGTGGGGTGGGGGGATGTGTATACATCACTATGTGTGTAGGATTCAAGTGTGTGAGTTAGGTGTGCATGTGTGTGTAGGATTCAAGTGTGTGTTAGGTGTGCATGTGTGTGTAGGATATGAGTGTGTGAGTTAGGTGTGCGTGTGTGTGTAGGATTCAAGTGTGAGTTAGGTGTGCATGTGTGTGTAGGATTCAAGTGTGTGTTAGATGTGCATGTGTGTGTAGGATACAAGTGTGTGAGTTAGGTGTGCATGTGTGTGTAGGATTCAAGTGTGTGTTAGATGTGCATGTGTGTGTAGGATACAAGTGTGTGAGTTAGGTGTGTGTGTGTGTAGGATTCAAGTGTGAGGTGTGCATGTGTGTAGGATACGAGTGTGTGAGTTAGGTGTGCGTGCGTGTGTAGGATACGAGTGTGTGAGTTAGGTGTGCGTGTATATGTAGGATTCAAGTGTGTGTTAGGTGTGCTTGTGTGTGTAGGATACAAGTGTGTGAGTTAGGTGTGTGTGTGTAGGATTCAAGTGTGAGTTAGGTGTGCATGTGTGTGTAGGATACGAGTGTGTGAGTTAGGTGTGCGTGCATGTGTAGGATACGAGTGTGTGAGTTAGGTATGCGTGTATATGTAGGATATTGTTTTCA
>PVKE010017628.1:0-30545 GCA_004027555.1 Craseonycteris thonglongyai
TACACACAGAAATTGACCTCTAAGAGCGAATCTATTAAACATAATCCCCCAAAGAAGGAAATCTGAGGTGTGGTTCTCATGTGTGTCTCTATCCTCTGCCTGAGTTCTTATTTCTCTAGTACTTGCCCCAGTCCTCGTTTCATTAACTCCATTTCCCTCACTTCATGCTTCTTTCTCTATCACTCTTCCTTCTTCCTTTTCTTCAAGCTGCACTTGAGCCTTTATTTTTTTCTCAGTTAACTTTCCAGATATGTCACCTGGGGTGAATAAAAAACAGGAAGCCCAGAAACCAATCTTAGGGAAAAAAATCAAGTGCAATGAATGTCAGGAATTCTAATAAGCACCCGTGGAAAGAGCATAAGTGTAGTGGATATTTTGCTAATCTTCCTAGTTCCCCCTTTGAAGACTAAAGTTTTCTTTTCTCTAGCTCCTGGCAATAATGAATGCTGAAAACAGCTAGTCAGGGGATAGCCAACTTTGCCCTGGGCCACAGTTTTTCCCAGGGTGCCATTGTTACCTGGTCAGTCTAAAATACACGATTTGGCCCTATGGTTCAAGAACTACTCTCAAAGACCACTCCAGTTCTAGAACTTCCCATGGGATCAGCTGAAGCCTTTCAAAAAAAAAAAAAGATTTCATTATAAGTCCATTCTTCTCAAGCCAATTTCCTTTGAACCCTCACTGGTATTAATACCAATAAACTACTTGCATTCAAATGTCTACCTTAAAATTTTTCTTTCAGGGAACTTAAACTGAAGCAACAGGTACTGTGGTCAGACAGATTGAGGTTTGAATGAAATATTTTAACTTGCTGCGTCACCTTGGATTCTTTAATCTCCACAACATCTGTTAGCAAAAAATTGTGATACGAGGTAAACAGTATCTTAAGAGAATAGTATCATTGGAGTTGTATGATTCCCTGAAAACAATTACTTAACTGAATGATTGAAAGTATCTAAAACATTTTTCAGAGTATACATGCTCAACAAATTTTTTTTTCTTTTTAAACTTTGGATATAAATTGAGGTAAATAATAAATTAATCAAGCAAGCAGAATTAATTTAAGTAAATATAATTAACATGTTTGGATTACAATGTAAGATTGTCATCTTAGAATCAAAGGGATCTTCAATTACTTTAATTGAACCCCAAAATTAAAGCTGGACAAGCTACCAGTTTGACTCTCTTGAGTCTTCTAAATTTTGACCTGGAACCTCAAACTCTGTGTATTACACAGAACAATCCCTACCTTCTCCAAAGATGAGAACAATCCATATCTTCTCCAAAGATGATAAATCTATTTTTCTTCTAATCCCCCAGAACCTATGAATTTGTTATCCTATATAGTAAAAAAGGGCATTGCAGAAGCGATTAAATTTAGGTATTTAAGATGGGGAGATTATTCTGGATATCTGGGTGAACCAAATGTGACCACAGAATCCCTAAAAGTGGGAGGCAGGAGGCTGAAGAGAATCTGAAAGAGATGTAACTACAAAAGAGGATAGGGTGATGTGACCCTGTGATGTGACATGATGTGATGTGACATGACATGACGTGAAGTGAAGTGACATGATAAGAATTGGGCCTGTCACTAAATTTGAAGATGGAGAAAAGAGGCTATGCTGGAAAAGGCATGAAAATGTATTTTCCCCAAGAGCCTAAAGAAAAGAATGCAACCCTATCAATACCTTGTTTTTAAACCACTGTATTGAATTTCTGATCTAAGAACTATACGATAACAAATTTAATGAAGTTTATGTTGTTTTAAGCCATTAGACTTGAAGTAATTCGTTACAGCAGAAAACATGTCCACATATACTTCTGGTTTATAGTCTTCTGCTCATGCAAGAAAAGAGTAAAATTAGTTGCTTTTATCAATATTAAAATTTAATTATACATGCAAATAATACTTATTTAATTTTCTATTGTAAATCATGACAGAAAGTTTTGTGAGTTTATTTATGAAATCTATCTCTGCAAATGTGTTCTGAGCTACCAAAAACCATGTACAGTTATTGAATTTTGGAATATATTACACTAACATTTCTTTTCTGAATATAGAGGGAAAATGGTCACTTTAATAGATTATAATATTTTAAAACAAAAACAAAGGAGAGATCAATAGAAAGCATCTCTATTCTTCAGGCACAAAATATTTCAAATGGAATTAATGTCTAATATTTCCTTCTATGCTATTAGCATATTAATTTAGAAATTACAGAATTTACAAAATTCCCACTACCAAAAGTCATATCCTATTATTTATCTATCTATCTATCTATCTATCTATCTATCTATCGATCTATATATCTATTTATTTATTTATTATTTGTTGTTTTTGACAGAGAGAGACAGAGACAGAGAAAGACAGAGAGAAGGGGGAGGACCCAGAGCAGTCTCCACAGTTGTATGTCATCAGTTTTTGACATGGTTTCATTCCACACGGGTGGGCATGGGCCCCACAGGGTGGGGACTGGGCTGGGGGCCTCCTGCATGGGAGTCATGCCTCCTTGAGCCAGGGGCCAAAACGGGGGCAAGAACTGAACTGGGGGCCACCCACATGAGAAGCTCACCCCAGTTCAGCATATGGCTCTACAAAGACCAGGGGTAGAATTCAATCCTCGGTCCCCAGGGCTGCAAAGCAAGCGCTTAATCCACTAACCCATCCTGGCTTCCTCGTTTTCTATTTATTTTTAATAGTACTGAATATTTAGCTCTTCAAACAAAGAGTATAATTAAATATACATAATTTAAATTTTAAATTCACCGAACTATAGTATCTATTACATAGTTGGATTCATTTACCAACATGATGGATATTGCTCCTCCTGTGGCCATGGCTGAGGAGGAAAAATTCATGCTCCCTCTCTTCATAAACATTTCTGACTCCCTGACAGTAGTCCTGGACCCTGGTTTACTTGGGGGACAGGTTGTGATAGCTCTGATTCCTCTCTGGCCTCCTGGAAGAGAAGCCACCCTCTTCTCCTAAAATGTAATGTTTTCTTTCTAACCAAACTTCAGTAATTAGATACTGAAATGCTACTAGGTGCTTCTTTGATTTTTCATTTCACTCTTAGTAAATTCCCAGTGACTTACATGCCAGTTGTATACCTATTTTTATCACAAAATTAATTCAAGACAGTCTAGCCTTAGCTCAAATTCTAGGTGCCTGACTTTTGTTTTAATTAGAGAGTGTGCAGTATTATAAAAATACTGAGACCCAAAAGTGGACAATTTACTAGAAAATATTTTAATGAACCTCAAAGTAAAATTACATAAGCAAACTTATTAAAAACTATATTATGGCTAAAATGCTTACATAGTATTTACTAATTAAGACAACTAATTTCACTTTCCTTAATGAACTTAACAATTAATTGGCATTTGGGCTTTTCCTTCTCTGTTTTGGTTTTCTATTTGCTTATTTGTATATATCTGCAGTAAAGAATTGCAACCTCAGCAAACCATAAATTTTATTTTTAATGCACAGAACATTATTCTGGGAACCAAGACTTAATGATTTATGGAGATGCATTTCATTTTCAAATATATAAAGGAGCTGGAACAATGACAACAACAGGAAAAAAAAAACAACAAAAAAAACAAAACACAAAACTCATACGAAACCCAGAAAAAGTGATTATGATTAAAAATTAAGTCACAGTTGATTAACTCATTAACCAAGTGCATGAGAGCAGAAGAGAATCAATTTTTACATAACTCAATAACGTAGAATTAGCATAAGATGACTTCAATAATTATAAATATACTAATGCCTTTATATTTGAGTTTCCTACACATTTACTTATTAGGTTATTGACTCCTAGATTTGATAGGTAAAACTTAATCTAAGTTGAGGAGCCATACTGACTCTATAGAACATATATTCTGCCCTTAAAATATGATAAATGTATTTCTTAAAGTTTTTTGTTGGAAATTATTTATGAACCAAATGTTATTGCATGCACCAGTTTTATTAAACTGATTTATTATTTTGATTGCATACCTCCTAAATGTGTTTTCAACTATGATAATTGTGTTAATTTGTATCTTTAAAGGGAAACTTTAGAGATACAACTGTCTTTAAGGTAATTTCTGCAGAGTTAAAAAACATGTTTAATAATTTATAATAAGGTTTTAAAAAGTTAATTCAGGGGAAGCCGGGATGGCTCAGTGGGTTAAGCGCTCACTTTGCAGCCCTGGGGACCGAGGATTGAATCCCGGCCCTGGACAGTGCGGACCCATATGCTGAACTGGGGTGTGCCCCCAGTTCAGTTCTCACTGGGGTGAGACCCCGGCCCAGTTCCTGCCCTGTGCAGCCCAGCCCACCTGTGGAATAAAACTATGTGGAAAAACCAATGATGTGCAACTATGGAGACTGTTCTGGGCCCTCCCCCTTCTCTCTATCTCTGTCTCTGTATCTCTCTATCAAAAACAATAAAAATAAATCTTTAAAAGAAATGGTGTAGACCAAAAATACTTTAAAAAAAAAGTTAATTTATCATTTACTCTAAAACCCCAAATTTTCCCTTATGGTTCTCTTTTAAGTCCTTTTTAGGAAAAAACTATAAGACTTTGCCTTGAAAAATTATTGGGAAAGTACTTTGAAGGCAGAACTTTTGGTCTAAAAAACTAAAACAAATAAAAGACAAGAGTTTAGTATTTACCCTTCAACACAAGAAAGGTGAAATTATTACAAAAATATTTTATTGCAAGAGTACAAAATGATAGAACACAGAAATATGTCATTCTACCTAGGTGACAAAGTCTCATTATTAAGTCTCATGTTTTGGAAGTTTTGAAGTTTCCAAACAAGATTTTTTTCCCCCTACAAGTATGTATCTAAATCAAATAGAAACTCAGGGATACTAGGGCAAATTAATTCAAACTTGACAAAGTGCTGCTCCAACTTGTCAGTATAACAGGAGAAGAGTCAGGATTAAGAAAATGGGGCTCAAGCTCTCCACCTTGTTAGCAGCTTGTATGCTGTCACTGCTGCTTAGTGAGGTTGCAGGAGCCACATTAGTAGGTCAAGAGAGCAAAGCTTGTCATTAAAAAAATAAATAAATAAGTCCAAATCAAAAATGGGACATTTGGAGGAGGACATACTATAGCAACTATGAAAAACATTGTTAATTTTGTACTAAAGTTCTAAAAATGAAAAGAAAAAAAGAAAGTAAATGCAGGCTCTTATTAAAGGGGTATTGTCAAGCTAGACTTTCATTATGTGTTCAAGAACAATTTACTGCCCAAACCCTCTATACAGTTAACGTGACAATTTAGATAAAAACAGAAAGAAAAGTGCAGTGAATCTTGCTTCCTGGAGTGACAGAGGTTGGAGCATGGGTGAGATATCAATGAACTACACTTTTTAGTGGCCATGAATTATAGATGACAGCATAGTTAGGTACATTATTTTATCTCAAATTAGAACCGACATTGTGAAGCATGATGTCCTTCTAGCAATCTCAGTTAAGTGTGGGCAACAAGAATAGGTTTCAAATCAGCAATATATTCCTTAAAGAAACTGACAATTAAGTATTACTTAATATTCTTATTTATATATTTGAAAGGTTAATACTCCAATGTGTCCAAATATAAATGTGTGTGTGTATATATATATATAAATATATATATACACACACATATATGTATATATATAATGATTAAATATATATAGTAGACTCTCTGTTAATTAGAACTCAAGCAACTGGCAAAAAAATCAAAGAAATTGCATTACATTTATTCAGCATGGGTGCTGGTTAACTGAAAGTTTACTGTATATCACTCTCTAACATTTATCAACTTCTAAGATTTTTTTTAACATTTCAAATTCTATAATAATAAAGGAAAAATGAGGAAAGTAATTATTTTAAATCCAGGATCATTCGAAGAAAAGAGTGCCTTGTATTTTATTGGGAAAAGCCAAATAAGACATTTTTAACATGTGTTTAAGGAAAACAAACAAAGATTAAAGGATTATAGTTTTCTTAAAGAAAGCTTGGTTTTATTACAAGTACTTATATACAACTGCCTCTTTACATTTTCTTCATCCCATTCATTCCTGTTATAAGCTGATGCACTGTCAAGATTCTATTTCAATAGAGAAGAAAATGAGGCTTCTTATAGTATTTGCAATGTTTAATAAGAATTTCAATATAAAATCAATAAAATATTTTTATTTCTTTTGAATTATTACAAAAGATTTTAGCTATACAACAATTATTTAAAAAAAAAAAAGACCTCTGTTCTATTCACTTATTGAAGAAATCAAATTGAAATGCAGCTCCCCATGACATCCTCCTCATTCACTCTACCATCCTTTCTCCACACAAATAAGCACTTTCCACAGTTTGGCACTTGTTCCACAAACTTATGCTTTGTCTATATGTATATATATATATATATATATATATATATATATATATATATATCTAAAACATATAAAAATTTTTGCAAATTTTAAAACTTAATAAAAATGCTGTCAGAGATACATAGTTTTCTTCACTTTGCTTTTGTAAAATACAACATTTGGGTTTGTGAAATAGATTGACCTATGCAACTCAAATTCCTTCAACTGTCATTGCTGAATGGTATTTCATTGACTGAATTTGCTATTACATTTTATTTACTGATCTACTGTTGATGGCATAGTAGGTTGACTAATTTATTTTGCAAGCATAAACCATGCAAAAAGTGTTTAACATTTTTTTTAAGATTTATTTTTATTGCTTTTGACAGAGAGAGAAAGAGACAGAGACAGAGGCAGAGAGAGACAGACAGAGAAGGGGGAGAGCCCAGAGCAGTCTCCATAGTTGTATGTCACTAGTTTTCGACAGTTTCATTCTACAGGTGGGTGTGGGGCTGCGCCGGGAAGAAACCAGGCAGGTATCCTTCCACATGGGAGGCACACCCGGGCAGGAGCTGAACTGGGGTGGGAAGCATGCCCCAGTTCCACATATGGCTCCACACGAGTTGGCTAGGAACTGGGGCTCAATCCCTCAGATGTTGGGGCTGCAATGAGCGCTTAACACGCTCAGCCCATCTGGCTTCCCCTGTCATTCTTTTTTTTTAATATATATTTTTATTTATTTATTTATTTTTGACAGGGAGAGAGAGAGAACTGAACTCGGGGAGCTCCCAGTTCAGCATATGGTTCTGCACGGGCCAGGGCCGGGATTTGATCCTCCGTCCCTGGCGGTGCAAAGTGAGCACCTAACCCACTGAGCTATCCCGGCTTCCCCCTCTGTCATTCTTAAACAAGTATCATGATATCTTTATCCGAGAACTTCTCTAGAATACATAACCAAGAATGGAAGTGCTGGGTCTTAGCATATGTACATCTTTATATTTATGCCTATCGATAAGCTGCTTTCAAAATGTTTCTGTTAAGATACACATGACAGGCTCCTCATGCATGTCAACATTTGGTATTGTCAGATTTTAATATTAATTTTTCTCATGCATGTAAAATGGTAGCTTTGAAAAACTTGCTTTATTCTGTTTGAAATTGGTCAAATAGCTTCTCTTGTTTTTATCAGGCATTCATTTTTTCTTTTACAATTTTTTTTCATATATTTTGCCCATTTTAATACAAAATGGCTCACTTCCTTCTTTATATCACAGAAGTCCTTTTCATATTCTGAACAATAATCTTTTGTAAATTATAGACATTACACTTATTTTCTCCCTCTAGGCATTTTATCTTTTGTTTTGCTGATGTTTGATATACAGAAGTTTCCCATTTTTATGAAATTGTTTTTAAAAGCTTTTAAAAATGTTTTAAAGTTTTGTTTATTACAGTTACATCTTCAGTGCAGTAAGAACTACTTTGTATTTATGGTATAAAACAGAGAATCTGATTTTAATCCTTTTTTTCCAAATGAATTACTGATCTCATAATAGAATTTTAATAATCTCTTTGATTTGCAATACTACTACTTCTGTGTGTGGACATGTCTCCAGGCACTCCTTTTTAATGGTATTTTTCTGTATTTGCACAAATATGATATTCCACATTATTATATCTTCATAATAAATACTGATATTTTATAAAGTAAATTCTCCTACTTTCTCCTGTTACTAAACATTTGCCTGCCATATCATCCATTTTTAAGATAAGCCTGTCCAGTTCCTTTCAATAATACTCTTTTAAAATTATGAATGGAATTAGCGATTGAAGAGAAGTGATATCGTTAGGACACTTAGTCTTCTTACTAATGAATAGGGTTTTCTTCTCCACTTATTTAATTTTATTTTAATGCTTTCTGTAAATGAATCATTTTTGTCTTTGAAGGTCTTATACAACTTGGTTAGATATAGTCCAATGTAATTTGTATTTTCTGACGTATTTGTAAATAGGATCTAGTTTTCTTGTCTTTTCAATTATATTTTATGATTATATATTAAATATCAGATGGTTCTAATTAGTTCTAATTTTCTGACTATAAACTATTTAGTGTTGTTCCTATAATCATGCAAATGACAAATAACTGTAGTCTGGCTACTTGCTTCCCAATCATTATGAATTTTATTTTACTACATATCATGTTTTTCATTTACTGATGGGGTGGTAACTTCCAATACAGTGTTCTACAGAAAAGGTGATTGTGAGCATTTTTGCATCATTCCTGAATCAAAAGGAAATACAATTTTCATCATTATGTATCAGGTTTGCTAAAGTTTTTTGGTTTTTTGTTTTAATTGTTATTCTTTGTTTTTAATTCCTAGCATACTGGGACCTTTCTCCCTTCCTTTCTCTCTCTCTCTCTCTCTCTCTCTCTCTCTCCCTTCCTTTCTCTCTCTCTCTCTCTCTCTCTCTCTCTCTCTCTCTCTCTCTCTCTCCCTCCCTCCCTCCCTCCCTCCCCACTCTCTCTGATACTTTGTAGTTTTATTAAGATGAATCTAAAAGTTTTCTAAAGTACTATTAATATCCCTACTTGACAAATATATATGATGTGTTCATTTCTTTATGCATTTTGTGTGTGCGTGTTGTTATTCTGTATAAGATTTACTGTAAGTTTTGGATTCAGAATTTATGTTCTTTATTCAGCAAAAATTTTATATTCTATCTTTTCAATTAGCTTTTTTTTTTTTTTAAGATTTATTTTTATTGTTTTTTTTGACAGAGAGACAGACAGAGACAGAGAGAAGGGGGAGGGCCCAGAGCAGTTTCCATAGATGACAGCATTAGTTTTCCATATAGTTTCACTCCACAGGTCGGTGCGGGGCTGCACAGAGCAGGAACTGGGCCAGGAGCCTCCCGCATAGGCACACCCCAGTTCAGCATATGGGTTCACATGGGCCGGGCTCGGGATTTGATCCTTGGTCCCCGGGGTTACAAAGCAAGCGCTTAACCCACTGAACCATCCCACCTCCCCCTTCAATTAGCTTTTGCACATTCTTTTTATTGTCTTCTTAATATTTCTTTTTTTTCTCATTTTTAAAATCTTTTTTGGGGAAGCCAGGATGGCTCAGTGGGTTAAGAGCTCACTTTGCTGTCCCGGGACTGACAATTGAATCCCGGCCCCGGCCCGTGCAGACCCATATGCTGAACTGGGGAGTGCCCCCAGTTCGCTTCTCACCGGGATGAAGACCCCGGCCCAGTTCGTGCCCTGTGCAGCCCCAAGCCCACCTGTGGAATAAAACTACCTATGTGGAAAAACCACTGATGTACAACTATGGAGACTGTTCTGGGCCCTCCCCCTTTTCTATGTCTCTGTCTCTGTATCTCTCTCTGTCAAAAACAATAAAAATAAATCTTTAAAATCTCTTTTTCTCATGTGCTGCTCTTCTATTTCATGAATACACTCTTTGGCTGTGTTCTAATATGTTTATTAATTTCACATTGAGAATTTTTTTTCAAGTTTTAATAGTACATTTTCTATATTTACAGACATTGAATTTATTGTCCAAACTGACTGGTTGTTTAAAAATAGTCATGTTGCTTTTTCAACTTAAAAATTTTTTTTTTTAAAGATTTACTTCTTTTGTTTTTGACAGAGAGAGAGAGAGAAAGAAATACAAAGACAGAGAGAGAAGGGGGAGGGCCCAGAACAGTCTCCATAGTTGCACATTATTGGTTTTTCCACATAGTTTCATTCTGCAGGTGGGCGAGGGGCTGCACAGGGCAGGAACTGGGCTGGGGTCTCACCCTGGTGAGAACTGAATTGAGGGCACTCTTCAGTTCAGCATATGGGTCCGCACGGGCCAGGGCTGGGATTCGGTCCTTGGTCCCAGGGGCTGCAAAGTGAGCGCTTAACCCACTGAGTCATCCCGGCTTCCCCAAGCTTTGAATTTTTTATTGTTAATCTTCTGAAAATACTTAATAACTCAGCTAATTTTAATAAGTTTTGTTTTAATTTTTGGTATAAATATGATTTGTCCTGTTTCTGCTGTCTCTTGCTCACAGTACTTTCTATTCTCATTCATTTTTAAATTTACAACTGTTACTTCTTCATCTTTCCCCCACCCCCAGATTTTATGGATGGGACTATACAAACTCCAGATTCAGAGTGAATGTCTTCAGGTAGAATTTGCTTTTGATTCTACCAGATAACCACTGCTAATATCAAATCAGAATTACTTTAAAATAAATTCATATCTTAAATATTTTTCAGACCTCCAAGATAGTGGAGATCACAATCCCAAACTTGCATGAGGTCAGTATGTGGTTTTCACTTCCACATGATTTTTTATTTTATCAATTTTTGCAACCAGGTTAAAACAGGTGTCTTTCATTTCTTATTGTTGAGTATGATTTTACTGCCATTCTCCTTTTCATTAAACTGAAAGAATTTCAAAAGTTAATGTTTCTATGAAGGTAATCTTTGAACACCAAATTAAAGAAGTTAATGACCGTGTCTTACGACTCCAGTGAAATAGACATTCTGCAGACATGCCCAAGGCAGGTTTCCTTCCAGTGAAAGTTAGATTTACAGTTTTCTTCTCTTTTTGGACACTCGGGAATTCCCACTTACTCGTAACATAGTCATGCATTTACATTTTTGTATTTCATCATTTTATCATAGCCATGCATTTATATTTTACCTAGCTTTTTGGTATTTGGTATAAGGTTTTTCAGTATATCTCTCCATCATGCCGCAAAGTAAAATACTACATTTAGTTATTTGAATTTTTGACTTTGGAAAAGAAATGTATAAGTAATCATTGGATAGTGTATGAAAGTGATTATCCTTTATACATCTTAAAATTAGTCACTTTCATTTCAAATACTCCAGCCAAATACATACACACTAGATGACATTGTCAATAATTTTGGTATTGCCTGAATTTCATAAGTCCTTTTTATGTATACAACTGTAACATTTGATAATAATATTTCTCAACAATATTAATAATAATCAATCATATATAAATAAAATGAAGTGACAGAAATTTTTGTTTTCCTTCCCCATTAATTCTAAAATTTTTGATCAAATTTTTATATTGTATATGACAGTCATTATTTTCAGTATTATTCAGTTGGCATGTATTAGCATTATATTCATGTTATTGATAGATGCATATTATTATTATTAGCAAATTTAAATTTAATGTTATAGCAATAAAATATGTGTCAAAAAGATAAGCTATGGGTTGTTCACTAACAACATTATAGTATGGTTGTCATATGCACTGACTTTGAAGGTGGATGAGAAAAAATCAAATGTAGCTTCTAACAATTATGCATTTTATAACTTCTTTGACCCTGCTTATCTTCAGTTTCCTAAGGTACTACTAATGCCTCTACTTGACCAATTTATGTGATGCATGTAGAGATCTTAGCATAGTACATATTATATTGTACATGCCCCAACAAATAACGGCTGTTGTTGTTGTTATTATTATCATTATGTTTAAAACTATAATTTCAAGAAGTACTCATGAATATTGTATTCTTAAGAGTGGTATTTAAAAAAAATCATTACAAATAATAAATGATACACTGTCATACCTGAAATATCACAAACCACTAATGAATATATCTGTTTATTCCCTTTAGCAAGTTGAGACATATTTCAACTAAGTTTGAAGTGCTTCTCTTTCAAATAATTAGTAATAGAAGAATGGCATTAATTCTTAATATATTTCAGTTTGTCTACCAGTGTGACTATTGTCCTCAAGCGCTGTCATTTGTATACTTTTAGTTCTCTTTTCAGTAGTCATCAACATGTTTCCTATATGTGCATATATGATCCAATACTAAACATTTTCTGATCCTTATAGTTTACCCAATACCAAATCCTAGCTTTTAATACTCTATTTAAAAATGTATAGGGAAGTATTTTTAAGGTCAAAGTAATAGAAATCAAGAAAAAAACTTAATTTTTCTTTGTTTAAATCTTAGGTTCTATAAATTACAATGAATTTTATAAAAGATCTAGCTCCATATTTTCCATGTTGTAAATGAAAGAGGAATATATTACTTTCTTTCTTCCTCCACTGAATGCATGAGTTTAAAATATTTTCAAAAACATCAAAACTCATATATATTGGCTGTAAAATGGAGGCATAGAAATAAAATACAAAACATAAATAAAATTTTAACTTGAAAACTGATATACAGAATCACACATCTGAAGAATTTAAATATTAAAAACTTAACATCACAGAAAATATAAGCAAGTACCAAATATAAGTTTTTCATAATGTCAATCCCTGAATGCTTTCTTACTTTACGTTCATAAAACTGTATAGATTACATTGAATTTTGATCAAGATGTTATTATTTTCAAGGAATTGTTCAAAGATAAGTCAGCACTTAAAGGTTATTATGGCCAAGTTAGTAACAAAAATTGATTAGACACTGTGAGGGCAAAGTTTAGCAATTTCTTTGACCAGATGACTATGATGCACCGATATTTAATGGAAAAGAAAGGTGGGAAAAAGTACTAAGTCCAGTTTAGTCACAACTCTGTTTAAGGTCAAATCCACTTATTAAATACTTGAAAATCATGTCCAAGAAAAGAGCTGTAAAAATTTGAACTAATCTTTTTATTAGAGTAGAGAAAAATAATTCTTGCTGTTTCTTTTCTTTGTGGTTCCTTGTCATAGTGTGTACTTTAAAATCTTCCTGTTTTTGAAGCTGACAAATACTGGAGGAAGGTAAAGAATAAAGTCTATGATCTCCTTATTTTCTTTACTTCCACACATATCTTTTCATAGACTGCCCAATTTCCTTTGCATGATTTGTGTGCAAAATGAAACTAGCAATTAATAACAAGTAAAGTTTGATTGACATTGAAAAAAAAAATCAAATAGAAATATACCCCAAAGTTTGCAAAAGTCTTTATTCAATTGTATTTTTTTATTTTCCCAAACCTTTAAAATTTATTTTACTAGGACACATAAAATTCAGAATGTACTTAACTAAGAAGAACCAACAAAGAGAAGATAATGAAGAGAAAGCTGTAACAGTGGAGCTCAAAATGAAGCTAAAGTGCAGAACATGTACTCTGGTTTTAATTAATTGCAATTTTAAGCTTAATTGAACAATTTCTGATCTTAATAGGTATAAACTCTTCCAAGGATCTAAAGAAACCCTACATAGTAAAAGGTAAAGAGCCCTAACAACATATATCCATTAAATATAGCCATAGTTTCATGTTTCTTATATGCCAGGGAATCTATCAGAATTTTATTTAATGGTATTTTTTTCCCTAGAATTATGACTGTTATAAAACAAGCTCTCTGGTACTACTGTCTGTGAAACTCAGCTCTTTTCTGCTGCAGGATTTTCCTAGAATTCAAAGTCCTACCAGAACAGGACCTCTACATTAAATTATCCAAAGGCATTTTTTTTTTTACTTATACATTTAATTTCAATCACTATAATTCGTAATATGAGGAAAAGCCACATTTCATTGATTTCCTTAGCATCTTAATCTTTCGTTCACACAGATCATAACCAACTTTTTCTCCAAACACTTCTTGAAATCTATTATTTAGTCAATGTATAGTCTCCCCATACTTCATGAAAGAATTCCCTTTGTAGTCAATTTGAGCTCTAAAAGGCACAGAGAAAATTCTGTTAATAGTAGATCCAAGAGCCACACAAACTTTTTGAGTTTTGAAAAGCAGCTACTTAATTAATGTTTTATTCAAACAAAACGTGTTCTTTCCTAGGTCAGTTATTTACACATGCTTAAAACCTCTTCTAAGATCCTTATTAAATATTCCTTAGAACTTAGGTAAATTGGTATACTTAATTTTTTAAAATTAATTGCTTTATTAGCTCTTGAGAATGATACAATAGGGTAAAGAGGTTTAGCTTTCTTTAATAGAATCTTGCTTTGATAGCTTTTATACACTCCACATATTACTTTAACACATGGCATTCAGCCAAAACTGAGTGTTTATCATGAATGACAATTTAAAAAATAATTCAACTAAACATTGACAAATGGTCATATCTTTGAATAATAATATAATCAACAAAATACTATAACACACGAATTTCTTTTCATATGTTCTGAGACCTTTTTAAATTTCTCTCTTATCCAGTTCACTATTTGCTCACTTTTTATCTAAAGACATATTTAAAGTATCTGGTCCAGGATTCTCGGTAAAAGTTTAGTCCAAGGACACATACAGGGTCTCATAAACACTAGTTCATAAATTTGGCCTCATTAATGCCATGTTCTATTCCAGGAGCTTTCAAAATGTGGGTCATGGGTAGGGCACATTAACATATTACAACAGGTATATAAATTCAAATATGCAGAAAAACAATAATATTTGTTTTATACTTATATACAGTGATGATTTTTTTTAAATATATGTTTTAAAATAAATCATAAAATTACTTATTTTAAAGTATTGGCACATGTTAATTTGTACCATTTTATATATTCTCAGTCACTGGGTAATAAAATAGTACAGTAACAGAGTCCAGATCTCAGTCTTGAGAACCCAACTTCTATAAACCAACACACTTACTTGCTGTTGGGCAGTGAAAACCCATCAGCTATTTCTAGCCTCCTATGTGCATTAGAACATCTCATTGACTTTGGCAGCATCAAGAAACATTAATTATATACTCTCACTGGGAATTTTAGACCATTTATCTGATTTTTAGGGGGCTCTTGGCTAAAGTGGAACTACCTAAAACCTGACAGAGTGACACTCAAATGTCAAGTACCTTAAACCTTTTAATGTCTTCAAATAAATTCCTTTGTTGAATACTCCTGTTTATGCATGCATTCTCCTATCTGCTCATTCATTTTTTTTCATTCACCATATACATATTAAGCTCCTTTTGTGTACAAAGCCTATGCTGACCACTGGTGCTATTATTCTCTTTAAGAATTTAGTAATTTAGTTGGAGAGATATTATGAACTACAGACTTAATAACATTATGTTGTTAGACAAGTGGCTTAAGCTACGGGTATTGGAAGGGGACAACACTTCAGAAGTGGGTGAAGAAAAGAAAGCATTATCCACAAAGTAGGATATTAAAGGAGGACTCTGAAAAGTATGCACAGTCTACTGTGTATGATTTGGGGGTGGAGGTGAGTGTGGTATTGGAATGTTTATCAGCCTCCTGGTTTGAGGAAAGCTAGAGGTTAAAAGATAAATACAAGATCAGTGAACGAATCCGCCCATGATAGCGAAAACGGCTTGGACTTTAGCCCAAGACAGGGCTAAAGAAGTGGAATACTGACTGAGTAGAAAGCTTGCCTCTGGAAACAAGGTTGGTTAAGATGGAAAGTGGGAGGCAGATGGTAGAAAAGACCTTGAATGCCTGACTAAGAATTCTGAACTTTCTGTTATGCAACGGGGAGTCTTAAAGTTTTGAGAACATGATCATGATCTTTATTAAACACTTACAATAGTGCACTTGTAATGTGCCTGGTGTTGTTTAAAATATTTTGCAAATAATAACTAATTTACTCGTCATAACAAATTTCACAGGTAGATAATTTTATTCTCCAAGTATTCTGTATTTGGAAAGCTAAGCAACCGCGACATTAAGAAAGTAGTGCAAGGTCAGAGATAGAAAACGACAGGGCTGGGATTCAAAGGTAGGTTGTCTGTTTCCAGATTCTGTGTTCTTACCTGTGATACACTATCAACTGAGTGAGCAAAATTAATTTTAAGAACATCAATATGAAATCAACATACCGTATACACGTGTTAAAAAAAACTGGGAAGATGAAAATGGAATTCAATTAGAACTTTCATCAGTATGATCCTGAGGTAATGCTATTTATACCAGAATGGGGGCTATAAGAAATGGGTAATTAGGGTTGGTTCAAGAGTCCTTATGACTGCAAAACTAAACATAATGACTACACAGTAATTTAATTGATGTCATTTCTCAAAGACTTTATACTTGCCAATATACATAGAGAATATTAGAGGTAAATAATCATATCTTTTAAATGCTTGATAAAATTTGTTATTTTAAAAAATAAACTAACAAGTAGTTTCAGTATGATTTTTCCTAATTAGGAAATTGCTTTTTGTTGATACACAACAGCCAAGTGTTAAATTAGAAAATATTGCCCATGTTGGCTAAGTTCTATTTTACATGGCATTAACTTTCTGTTCATAGAACTGCATTTTACTGATTCCTTACAGACGAAACTGTGTGTTTGTGAATTGTCTGTAAGCTTTCTGAGATATAAATTCCAGGTTATTTTGAAGTTAGGTCTGTTTGTATCATTCGCCCACTCAAGACATCACACATTCTTCCAACCACCCCCTACATTTGGAACAGGCTCTCAATTAATATACGCCAGGCGGGCCACCTTGCTCTTCTCCTTCAAAAACTCCTAAAAAACCATCTGCTCTGGGAGGCATTCCAGCTACAATAACCACCTACTACTTTCAATTGCCTATAATATCTACATCCACTTTCTTGAGCACTGCTGACATATTTTACCATTAAAAATATCCATAAGACAAGATATTTTCCAAATATCTTTTAGTGGTATTTAACCTCTCCTCAAACATCTACATTCCCTTAATGTAACAGCATATTATTGCAAGATTTGCTTTCATGACAGATTGGGAAATATCAACTTCAAAAGAGTAAGAGAATTAACATTTAATTTGTATGTGACTCTTGTATCAAAATGTTTAGCCAGCCCAGTTACTTATTCCGTTTTGGGTTCTGTGCCAACCTCTCATGAGAGAATGTTTAGTGAAACTATCTAATTGGATACTTTATAAACATATCATAGAATGGAAAGTAAACAATGTAGTGAATTGCTTTTAAATTAGTGGACTTTGATTTTCAAAATTCACTTTAGATTATTTTCAGGTAACAACAAATTCTGATCTTGTGATATTTTTGATAAGCAGCTCCATGAAGTAAAAAACAAAATATGACATGAACACATTGTATAATTATGCAAAATGAATATAACAAAGACTTTTTATTTTTGAGATATTAAATCTATGCATTGTCATGCTGGTTAATACCCAAATCCTAAATGCCTCTGAATCCCCTACTAATTATGTCAACATTACATATACCTTCTTTAGGATGGTGTTATCCAGGTAATAATAATCTGAAGACATGCATTTTTTACTTTCGCAAAAGTTAGATCTCACTGAAAGATAAAGGGCCATTCTGCATATTTCCACAACAGAGATTTACAAATCAAGTGGCAGGTACCATAAAACTAAGGCTAGAAGAATTAATACACTGAAGCTACAGAACAAGGAGGTACAGTGGGGGCTTTCTGCCAAATTAGAAGGGCAAAGCCCTGCTGTTAATAGGTGGATAGAAAGATGCGAGCCAAAATATTCGGAATAGAAAGATAAGAGATTAGATGTAAGTGTTGGCCCTTTCATTCTTCAGGCCATCCCTTCAGAGTGGAAAAGAACAACATCCACGTAGGGTAAGGCAATCAAAGATTTCTCGGTGCAGCCTTGGGAGTCCCTATCTGTGACTAAGAAATACAATGGTGTTTTCATAATCCAGTGCCTTATATGGTACGGGGGCAGTAAATTAGCAATGGTTGAAGGAGGCATTCAGTCAAGCAGAACTGAAGAAAGCTCTTACAGGATCTCATAGAGTTTATGATTATATATATGTGAACCTTAATATTATAAGACTCTTTTACAACGTACACGCAGAAGTGCTAAGAGGATAAAATAGGAGGAGTATCGGTTCAGGACAAGCAGCTGGTGAGTACAGAACATTGACAATGAAGGTGAAGGTGTAATAATGGCACGATCCACAATCATTAGAACCAAACCTCAGCCAGAGGTCTGAAATATCAGGTGCAAGATGCCCAGTGACCATCTCACTTCTCTTACATTTCAGCAGAGGTAGAGACCGCCTGTCAGAGGGCAGAGCTAGAAACTTCTATGTTAAGAGAAAATGTAATATGACTTTTGTACCCAAACACTGTTCTGGGAAGGAGGAAAGGAAGGTCAAAGCCAAGTGAGTAGAGAACGATACCTAGAAAAACTGGGTAGTGACACGAAAGAGAAAAGTTTTAAATCAGAAAAGTGAAGTTTTCATTTTAATTGACAAAACTCATTGTTTAGTCCATCATTGAGAATGGTGACTCAAGAACAACACAAGAATAATTATAGACATTAAAGAAAGGCACTCTTTTGCACAGTTTGACTTATAACTGGTTTATATTTTACTGTTGTGTTATTGTGCTTATTGCCAAAACCAGTCACTCTTATGTACTATTGTAAACTTAACTTTGGTACTTTTACCATTAACCTTACCCCACAAAAATGTAGGTACAAATGAGATTACTAAATTTCCATTAAAAATAAAAGTTTAAAATTCATATCATCTAAGTATATAGAATTGTACAATTTAAACATATCTAGGGAAAGCTGGGATGGCTCAGTGGGCTAAGCACTCGCTTTGAAGCCCCGGGGACTGAGAATCGAATCCAGGCCCTGGCCCAGGCGGACCCACATGCTGAACTGGGATGTGCCCCCAGTTCAGTTCTTGCTGGGATCTATGTGGGAGGCTCCCGACCCAGTTCCTGCCCTGCGCAGCCCTGTGCCCACCTGTGGAGTGAAACTATATGGAAAATTAATGTCAACTATGGAGACTGCTCTGGGCCCTCCCCCTTCTCTCTGTCTCTGTCTGTCAAAAATCAATAAAATAAATCTTAAAAAAAAAACACATATATAATTTTACTAACTAAATCATCACAATAAATTGCATAAATTTAAAAATAATTTCAACTAATAAATTCTTAAATAAAAATAATAAAGTATATTGAATGTCTACTCTGCTAGGCACTTGATAAGCAATGACAATATAAAGATTAATAAAATGTGTCTTATCTTTAAAAAATTAACATTAATAATTATTTCTAATAATATTCTTAATTTAAAGCCTCTGAAGACAATTTTCTTATTTTTTGAACCTCTTTTATAGTCATTGAACAAGTTTGTTTTCAATTTTATTTAGATTTATTTGGAAAGGTACACCTGTTTTTTGACTGTTTAGGAAATACTAATTATCACCATCAATATGCTTGCAATATTTCCTGCCAGAAAGAAAAGAGCATGCATGGCCTATATCTCTATGCTTAAACATCTCAAGATCACACAAAATAATGCATATGAAAAGAAATTTTAAACTGTAAATCAGGGTTTTATTTTTTAAACAATAATGATGAGGGTCAAAATATCTTCTTTGAATACAAAAACAACCAGGTAATTACCTAGGACCTGTTAACTTTATTTTTTTATTATTTTATTTTTAATATATTTTTTTTATTTATTTATTTTTGACAGAGAGAGAGAGAGACAGAGACAGAGACAGAGACAGAGACAGAGACAGAGAGAGAATTGAACTGGGGGAGCTCCCAGTTCAGCATATGGTTCCGCACAGGCTGGGGTTGGGATTTGATCCTTGGTCCCCGGAGCTGCAAAGTGAGCGCTTAACCCAATGAGCCATCCTGGCTTCCCCTAACTTTATTTTTATATGAACTTCAAACTATTCAACTATATATTTTAAAACAATATTTATTGTGAAATTAAGGAAAAACCTGTGACCCTAGAATTGCCCATTTTATCCTTTAGTTACAAAAGCATTTACTCGTGTTTCATTTCATCTACTCAGGCCCCAAAGAAATATTTACATAGTAACTAACATTTGGATAATTATTGTTTGCAAGTCATTTTGTAATACAATTTCTTGCCTGAAATTTTCTCATAAGATTCTATTTGCCCAAACAGATATATCTATGTTAAAGTAAATTTAAATCAGAGATCTATAAAGACAAAAAATCAATTAAATAATATTGACTGAATTCACACTGCACAATGAAAATCATCAGCAGTATCCCAAGGGCTATCCGGAAAAATTTCAGCCATTGTCAGTATAATGAGAATGATGACATGGCTGGATATTTTCCAGACAGTCCTCATATATAAATGAAATGGCTAATATATGCATGTAAATTTATTAGAAATGGAAGAAGCAATGGCTTCTACATTTAGTGATTACTACATGCCAGGCAATGTTCTTTGACTTTTACACTTATTATTATTATTTTTTTAAATGACAGCTCTGGGTATATGGCTTATTCCTTTTAATATATTTTTTTTTATTTATTTTTGATGAGAGAGAGAGAGAGAGAGAGAGAGGAGAGAGAGAGAGAGAGAGAGAGAGAGAGAGAGAGAGAGAGAGAGAGAGAGAGAGAGAGAGAGAGAGAGAGAGAGAGAGAGAGAAAGAGAGAGAGAGAGAGAGAGAGAGAGAGAGAGAGAGAGAGATACGGAGACAGAGACAGAACTGAACTGGGGGAGCTCCCAGTTCACCATATGGTTTCACACGGACCGGGCCGGGATTCGATCCCCAGTCCCCGGATTCGATCCCCGGTCCCCGGCACTGCAAAGTGAGCTCTTAACCCACTGAGCCATCCCGGCTTCCCCTGACTTTTACACTTATTAACTGATATACTCCTCTCTACATTTTAAGTAGGAACTATTGCTGTGCCTTTTTAGGAGAAAACTGAGGAACAGAGAGGTTTTTTTGTTTGCGTGTTTTCTAAGATTTATTTTATTTTATATTGTTTTTGAAAGACACAGACAGAAGAAGGGGGAGGGCCCAGAGCAGTCTTCATAGTCATAAAGTCATCAGTTTTCCACAGGGTTTTGTTCCACACAGGTGGGCAGGGATTGAGTAGGGTGGGAACTGGGCTGGGGCCTCCTGCATGGGAAGCACACCCCAGCTCAGCATATGGGTTTTCGAGGGCCAGGGGCTGGGATTCGAGCCTTGATCCTCAGGGCTGCAAAGCAAGCACTTAATATGCTTAGCCACCCCAGCTTTCCCAAGGAACAGAGAGGTTTAATCTGCTAATAAGCAAAGAGCCTGACTGGATTTTGATTTAGGCTGTAAAGTTTCAGAGTCTGTGCTCAACACCACTATAGTCATTTCAAAGATCAAATAAGGGAAAGCTGGGATGGCTCAGTGGGTTAAGCGCTCGCTTTGAAGCCCCGGGGAACGAGGACCGAATCCTGGCCCAGGCCCATGCGGACCCACATGCTGAACAGGGGTGTGTCCCCAGTTCAGTTCTTGCCAGTGCAGCCCCGTGCCCACCTGTGGAGTGAAACATACGGAAAACTAATGTCGACTGTGGAGGCTGCTCTGGGCCCTCCCCCTTCTCTCTGTCTCTCTCTCTGTCTCTGTTTCTCTCTGTCAAAAATCAATAAAATTAATCTTAAAAAAAAAGATCAAATAATATGGCTCTTATACGTATTGCCTTTCCTGCCAAACAAATAAGCAATGCTGAGGTATATACATAACTATCTAATTGAGTTTCTATTTCACATATTGTCCCAATTTCCCATTTTGTGTGGCACATATGGATCTGAACTTGAACATATTACATTTTGCAGACAAATTCAGTTTCTCCACAATTGCTCAAAATTCACATACTACTTACAATTAGGAGTATATTTAAATTTCTCTTGCACTGTATTTCTCAATTGTGTCTGTTGGGCAGGTCCTTATATTTCAGAACTTGAAGTTCCCACCCCTTTCATATGCTCTGAAACCTTATCCATACTCTTTTGAACCCTTTCTCTCATACGGTAGTTTCAGTTTTTTATCTATTGTGGGTGGGAAAATTTTTCTGTAAGGTCCAGATAGTAAAAATTTTAGGCAATAGTCTAGGTCACAACTCAACTCTGCCACTGTAGTTCAAATGCAGCCATAGACAGCAGAGAAAAACCAATATACTTGGCTGTGATCCAACAAAACTTTTTTTTTTTTTTTGCAAAGCAAACAGAGGGCTGGAATTGTCATGTGTGCTATGGTTTTCAGACCCCTGATCTATCTTGTCATGAGACATTGGAAGGCAATTATATCTAGTTCTGCCTTTTGGGAGGAAAGCACAAATATAATGTAAAAATGCTCTCCATTTAGACAAACCACATAATTCCACGGCATCTCTGTGTGTCTCTATCAAATTTGTACTCTTTTCTTAACCACAATTTTGAATGGATAACCATTTTGAGCTAAGTCTTGTGCAGTTTTGTGTTTTTACAAACATTATTGTACTCGATAGCCACAAAAACCTCGTGTGTAAGTTGTCTTACCAAAATCATTTCAATTCATAGAGGAGATAATTTCCACAACAGGACATGTATGGATTCTTAATCCAAAGTCTGTGCTCTTTTTAATACATAACACAATTTCTGCATTACATATGCAATTATTAGATGCACATTACCTATCAAATATTATTTTTTCAAAAGCGTTCAAGTCCATTTTTCACTTTCTACAAATCACTTAATATTTCTGACCTGCCATCCTAAATTCTATAGAATTGTTGTACCTCTGCATTATAAAATCAGTATTCCTTATGAACTCAATTCAGATGATAGTTTTTTTGTTTTTGTTGTTTTGTTGTTTTTTTTTAAGATTTATTTTATTGATTTTTGACAGAGAGAAACAGAGACAGAGAGAAGGGGGAGGGCCCAGAGCAGTCTCCACAGTTGACATTAGTTTTCCATATGTTTCACTCCACAGGTGGGCGCGGGGCTGTGCAGGGCAGGAACTGGGCCGGGAGCCTCCCACATAGGTCCCGGCAAGAACTGAACTGGGAGCACACCCCAGTTCAGCATGTGGGTCCGCCTGGGCCGGAGCGGGATTCGAGTGCTTAACCTGATGAGCCATCCAAGCTTTCCCCAGATGATAGTTTTGATAGTAAATTCTGATGGGAACAAAAAAGAACTGAAAAGACATTACATTGGTTACATTATATGCATGATTTGGTTTAATTTAACCTGTCAACAACTCTGAGAACTAGGAATCACTACTTTGTTGTTATAGCTGATGAAACGGTGGATCCTAAATTCTAAATAATTTACCCATGGTTTCAGAGTTGGTAAGAAGCAGAAGCAGAGGCAGAAATCAGATGCAGACAGAGATGAAGATTTGTGCACTTAGTGTGACATCATGACATTTCTCATGACTGAGCTATCCATAAAATCTAGTATCAGGTCCAAACTTCCAAATCATCAATGTGTTTGGGGTTTTTTGTTTTTTCCTTATGTACATTCTGCTTAGAATTGCCCATATTCCTTAAAGAGGACCAGGAAAACTTGCTAGTATCATTTAAACAGTGAAGCTAAAAGTCACAGAAATAACTTCAATATGAGTTTTATTACTGTTTATATGCTAGAGAGCTTGGAACATTCTGAATGAAATTAAAATGCATTTGCTTGGTGTGGAATTATGAACATTTGTCAAAATTGTTTTGTACAAAACACTCTAAGGTTTTCACAGCTGTATAAAACCTACCTCAAAAAAAAAAAAATGAGTACAGAATGAATAAAAACTGATGGGGTATTTTTGCATACTATCAACAAAATCACTTTTTATTTCATCTTGCCAATGTCCTACAATAACTTCATTTATGCCATAACTGTGTTTAACATGTGCAAAGAAAATACATGACATTTGAAGTACATTGAATAGTCTTCAATAAGGTTTTCTGGTTAGTTATATTTCTCTAGAGATTACCTTTCCACAGGAACTAATTTTATATGTTTTCTAACTAAAACCCAACCTTTAATGCTGTGCGCTCAAAGTTACACCAAACATTCTCCACTCTATTAAATGTAATTGAGTCAGAACCTAAAAAGTATTTTAAATGAATGTGCACTGAACATTCTCCAACTTGGTTCAGGAAATAGATTTAGGGAAGTTTTTAATACTCTGCAAACTTTAAGAAGAGAAAATTACCTTTGGTTATTTAAAGCTAGAGAAGACTGGACTTCAGAATATTAAGACAATATGCTATCATCAACATCAACAAGTCTTTTTTATTTTTAAGTCACTTAGTATTTTGCTTTTATAAATTGTTTTCACTTTTAGAAATTCAGAAATTATATAGTACTATATATGTTTAGTCATTTAAGTTATGAGATCTAGTTGATTTTGTGTAATATAATGCAAAAATTGAAATGAAATCATTTGTAATACCTAACAATAATTTGAGCCCTCAACAACATAGAAATTGGGGATGTTAATATACATGCACAAAATGACTGTGCCTTTTCAAAGATTAAATTGCACGCTCTGTATAAACAAAGAAATTAAATCAGGATATGAATGGGTGTTATTTAATTATGTAGATGTTCTACAAAGCCTAATACCATTGCTTTACCTGAAAAGTTAATCACTTCTTATATTATTTTTCCAATTGTTAACCTTCCAAAAAGTCATGCTTGCTTAAAATTAACATGGCATATTAGCTATACTTACCTAAAAGTTCACAGAGAAAAATATTTTACAGCTTTTAATTGTTTCAAGTTTAGATAAAGGATTAAATATATTTTAAGCATCTATATAAATCATATGATTATTTTATTCTAACTGAAAACCTAATTATCACCTTCTTATGGAGTACACGGAACAGCTTTAAAGGCAAATTAATGTATCCTATCAGTGGGACAGTTTGTCACTTTATTAAATAATCATCTTGGCTAATAAGATTGTTATAAGCTTCATAAAATGAAGAAAATGGACAAGACCCCCTCATACTATTACACATTAAAATTAACTTCCCATAGGGTTTTAAACAGTTTACCACATTTTTATTGCTTTGGATCACAAAGTAAAAATGACAGTATTAACTTCTCCTTAAAATGTAAGAAGCAAATATACTTCATATCATCATTTAAATGTAAACAGATTTCAGGCACTACACAAATATATCATATATTTTATTATACACAAGCATAAAAAGTATGCTGCATGTTATGATAATAAAAAATTACAGTGTACTAGGTAAAGAAGGTATTTAAAAAGAGCTTGCATTATTAAAACCAAGTAATTTCCTAAAACTTACAGTTGCCAATAATTTCTGTACATTAAAGAGCTCCTATGCTTACAAATGTTTTATTTATTTAAATAGAAAATACAAGAAAAATTATAAAAACGTAAAATAAGATTTGTTAAAAATGGTTTTAAAAGAAAAATATTGCTTACAATTTTGAAATAATTATAAAGCAATATTTTCACAAGATGATTAAATACTTCTAAACCAAAGAGGTATGTGGAGAAAAAAAATCTTATAAATAAAGCAATCTATATATAATATTATATCAGAGTGATACTACTACTACTCCTAAATTTAATTTTGTAAGAATATTTTTAAAAATAAGAATTTCTTCTTAGAATACCGAGTCACAAGTAGAAAAGTGTTTAAAACATTTTTTGCGTTTATTTGGTTAGTAATGCTACAATTAAGAAAATATCAACACTTTTAGTTTGACTGAAGTCAAGTCCCTTGCACATCAGATTAAAACTGGTATTATTCATCAGGTATGATTAAAACCTCTTTATTAGCAGGACTGAGGTACACAGATGGCCTTTGACCTTCCACCACAGATTGCTCAGATTTTGACATTTTATAACAAATTCTCAAGTCTACTGGCTGACATTCAAACATAATTCACATTGCACTTAACTAAAAGAGACACATACGTCCACAAGAGACAGATTACTAGAAAAAAAATCTAAGATCTGTAGTTAACACAACATTAAGCAAAATAGTTACTTTGCCAGTGTACTTGTTTATTAAGAAAGGACTCTGTTTTCTTGATCACAATGACTTGAGTGCTACAATGACTGAGTGCATGGGGGCCGGCGCCATCTGCTGGCTAAATTCTTCAACTTCTTTAAAGTATTTAGCATCTTTTCACTCTTCACTAATAAGGATAAACTAAGGCTTAATTCTTTCTGAAATTAAGGATTTATAAAAACTTTATGTAAGAATTTGGATTATAAACTGAATTTATGGCATTCTATAAAAATGATATTTCCTGTGAGAATCAAAATAAAGTCAGATTTTTAAACTGTTTATCCTAAAAACTAAAGAAACAATTTAGTAAGTTATTATGCCTAAATAAATAAATGCTTCTGATAAAATAGTCTAAATAAACAAAATAACACACAAAAAAACATTTCTAGAAAAACATAGCAATTAACAGTACATAATTACATGTTAGTATAATTATGAATACATATGAAAGTACAAGTGATCAATGATTTTGTCTCTTTAAAAATTATAACTACCATTTATTGTGATAAGTATAGTTCAAAATAACCAAACTCAGTCAAATGACTCAGTTATTACTACTCTGGATTTTATCAACACTCCAGTTTACAGATGATATAGCAAGATTGGCTCCTTGATCATAATGGGTCTCCATCTCCATTCCAGATATCCCACCTAATACTAGGCCAGTAAAATGATATATCATCTATGGAAATGACCTCTTGAATCACATTCAACAAGCACAGAACCAAATTAATACTCTTCCTCCCACATACCAACTCTACTTTCCTACATTTCTCTCTTGGTTGATATTGCTACCATTCTACCTTCATTCACACTTTCATTAACCATTTTCTTTACATTGATAATCATACCCATATCAATTACCAAGTTTGATAACAGTAAACATTTTTTTTCTTCTAAAAATCTATTTTGTTCATCTTATGCCCTTGTTTAAAACCCAATGAGTATAATTATTTCATATCACTTCAAGGATAAACCCAAATTTCCAATGGGACTTGGAAATTCTTTGTAATCTGAGTAGGATGAAGAAATTCCCTTTAAGCTTAGTGTTTCCCACATTGCAAACTTCTATCTATCTATCTATCTATCTATCTATCTATCTATCTATCTATCTATCTATCTATCTATCTTCTATCTAACTATCATCAAGAACTATTCAAGCTTCCCACCACACACTGATATGTTTCATGTTACTTTACCTTAACACATGGTATTTCTTTTATTGACACTGCAGTCACTTGTAAAGTGCCTATTCATCTTTTAGGACCATGTTCGAACACTGTTTTCTACAAAGTCTTTCTATTAATAACAGCATTACCATACCATCACATGAGAATCATTTTCTTTTTATTCTTATGTAAATATTTGATTATTGCATTAATCTCACAGTACTATAAGTTTGCATGTATCTTTTCCCAATTAAGCTATAAAATCTAAGAGGTTGGAATAGTATCAAACTCATATTTTATCCTGAACAATAACAATAATTTCTAGTTAATAGGTATGCATTCAATGACTGTTTATCTGGACAAAATGGTTAATAACTTGCTGAACATGTACACTAAGGCAACTCACTTATAATTCCAACTCAGTTATATGTAAAAATGTAAAGTGAGAATAATAATAATTAGTAATGATCCCCTCAGCTTGTGTGTGTATTTAATTTTTAAATACTGAAAACACATTTGGTAGAGTATATGGAATAGTCCAACCTTTAATATCAGTGATGAGTAGTTGATATCAATTAATGTCACCCCAATAAATTTAACAAAAAAAATCAGTGATGAGTTTTATTATAGTACATTGGTACAACATAAGACAACTATTAATATATAATTGTGTACTAAGCTATAAGAATTTACAATGAGAGAGCATTTGAGATCTTGATATGTGTAATATGTCATCAATTTGGCTCATAAACTCTTATAAAAATTGAAAAAAAATTCGCAAAGAAAATAAGATGGCTACTAATTGTTACACAATTATTTTACATTTTCATCATAATCCAAGTGTGTGCTTTTCTTACTGATATGATTTTTCTAATGAAGAATAACAAGGTAAACAGATGTAAAGAAAGCAATGGATAGTTTTTATTATAGTTTGTGTTCTTTTATGTCATATAATAGTTTTCATTTAGTTTAAGTATATTTGAATATGGTTTAGATCATAAGATAAACACAAAACAGGATAAAACATCTATTTTGACATGCAAAGAAGCTAAAAATTGAAAGTAATTGAGGACAAATATAAATGCTTTTACATTAATAAATCCATAGATTATGTGATTCATGATATATGAATGATTCTGTGCCATAGAAGGTATTATCAAAATTCCAAATGCCCTTAAAAATTAAGAGAATAAATTAAGAAAACGCATCAATGACAGAAAGATGAAAATATGTTAAAAAAGTACCTGTAAAAAAACTGAGGAGATCCAAGATGGCGGCATGAGAGGAGAACGCCGATAACAGCCTAGGAAGGGCCTTGTGAACAGAGGGGAATTCACAGGGGAAACCCTGAGAAGAAACCTCAACTAAGAGAACCACACAACGCAGAACAACACCCAAAGGTTAGAGAAAAAAGGGGAGAGCGGGAGAGGGAAAGGGAAGCAGCGGTTCGGGGACAGAGACTCGGACCACGACCTGGGCTGGCAAAAACAAAGGGGGTTTGGGGGACTACAGTAGCTAGATCAAGGGTGGGCTGAAAGCCGAGACCTAGGGAGCGTGGAATCCCCACAAGACTGTGGACAATTTAACATACAAACTCAAGGGACAGCACGCAGTGCCCTAATCAGATCACAGAGCCTAAAGTGGAGCAGGGACTGTGGAGCAGGGCGGCGGCACTTCCCGGCGGGCGGGGTGAGAGCAGGGCACCGGCCCACAGCAGCTCAGCACCCCCGATTTACGGAGGAGATTGACTGTGAGGGAGCGCCTTCTGAGGACAGGGCTCTTGGAGTGAGGGCTGGGGCTTGAGTGGGCACAGCTGCATTGAACGTGCTTGGAGTGAATCCGGCGGTCTCAGCAGAGCCGGGAGCGTAGAGCGGCTGCCGCCCGAGCTACGGCCTGTGCGCGCAGGGCTTTCGGCGCCCCGCCCACCGGGCCGATGCGGCACAGCTGCGTGCACGCACCCGGGCTTTCCGCGCCCCGTCCACCAGACCGCCTTGGCGCTGCTGCCATCATGCAATTGGGCTTTCGGCGCCCTGCCACCTGGGACACCGCGACACCACTGCTTGCTGTCCAGTGCGCAATTGGGCTTTTGGAGCCCCGCTCACCAGACCGCTGCGGCACCACTGCCAGCGCTCAAGTGCGCAACTGGGCTTTCGGCGCCCCGCCCACTGGGCCACTGCACATCGCTGACTGCTCGCCAGCGCGCAACCGGGCTTTTGGCGCCCAGCCCACCGGGCCACGGCAGAACTGCTGCCTGCTCGAGAGCATGCAACTGGGCTTTTGGCATCCAGCATACCGGGCCTCTGGGGCGTTGCAGCCCGTGCGCAAAACGGGACTACCGACCAGGTCGCCGCGGTGTCATTGCAGGTGCTCCGGACAGCGCGGCTGACCAGGGCCTATGCCAAGCCCCAGCCCATCCAAGTGCTGCCCTGCGGGCGTGGCTTACAGATACGATTGAAGAAGGGGCAGCCAGGCACAGGAGAGAAAGACCAGAGCTCCCCACACTGACCCACTAGCCCCCCTGCTGAAAGAGGAATCTGCTATTGTGTCTCAGGCCTGCCCTAGCTCCTACTCACATGCCCCCACCCCTGGCCACACCTTTACTACCCTGCTATCTAACAGCTAAGACAGCAACCTGAAGTGCCCCAGGACACAGAAGCTGTCTGCTTCCCCCAAACCCTCTCCCAAAATCTCCTTCGCCCACAACTGAGCCCAAAAGAAAAAATAAAGAAAAGCCCATCTGATAGGCAACCCCCCAGAGGGAATACAGACTCATGCGTAAAGCAAAAAGAACCACATCAAACACAATGCACAGCTCTGAATCCAAAGCCCCTCCAGAAGATCAGAGGTAGTCGTTAGTAAAGGACCTTGCACACTAGGAATCAAATCTAAGTGAAACAGAATTCAGGGCTACATTAATCAAGACACTCAGAGAGCTCACTCAATGCTGGCAAAGTACCCAGACACAGTTAAATGACCTCAACAAGAAATTTTCTGAGCAAAATGAGTACTTTACCAACAAAATTGAGAAGTTAGAGCAGAACCACAGGAACTACTTGAAATGAAAGACATCATGGGAGAGCTGAAAAAAGAACTGACCAGCATAGGAAACAGGGCTGACCAGCTAGAGGAAAGGATGAGTGAATTTGAAGATACAAACATGGAAATGTCACAGAGGGAAGAAGAAAGGGAAAGGAAAATCAAGAGAAATGAAAGAGCCCTACAAGAACTTTCTGACTCCATCAGAAAGAACAGTATTAGAATAATAGGGGTACCAGAAGGAAGCGAGATGAAATCTTCTCAGAGTCTACTAAAACAAATAGTGGATGAAAATTTCCCTAACCT
>PVKE010017629.1:0-30513 GCA_004027555.1 Craseonycteris thonglongyai
GGTGACATTGGTTAGGAAAAATTATGTAGGTTCCAGGTATGTAATTCTATAGAATTTCATCTATCTGTTACAATCTACGTTCACCACCCAGAGTCAGCTTTCTTTCCATCACCATATATTTGGTTCCCCCTCCCTTGTCTCTCATCCCCCTCCCCCCTTATCCTCAGGTAACCACTAAACTATTGACTACATCCACGAGGTCTTAAACCACCCCCACTTTTTAAAAAGATTTATTTTATTGTTTTTGACCGAGAGAGAGAGAGAGAGAGAGAGAGAGAGAGAGAGAGAGAGAGAGAGAGAGAGAGATACAGAGACAGAGACAGAGAGAAGGGGGAGGGCCCAGAGCAGTCTCCATAGTTGCACATCATTGGTTTTTCCACATAGTTTCATTCCACAGGTGGGCACAGGGTCCTGTGGGGGTGGGGGGACCGGCCTCAGGGTCTCCCACATGGGAAGCTCACCCCAGTGGGAACTGAACTGGAGTGGGAAGCACACCCCAGTTTAGCACATGGGTCCGCATTGGCCGGGGCCGGGATATGATCCTTGAACCCCCTGGGGCTGCAAATGAGCACTCAACCCACCGAGCCTTCCCGGCTTCCCCTGTTTGATTCTGAATGAGGACAAGGCTCTTGTACTATCAGCATACCTTACAGTTTGTGTTTTTAAACATGTTATGCATCAGAAATCTGGGGTGACTCCATGCCTGGCTCCAGCTCAGCCTCCTTGAGCGAGGTGTCTCCAGCGACTGAGCTGTTTCGAAGCTTGAACTCCTTCCTGTCTTCGATGCCCAGCAGACCACTGGTGCCTGCGCCTGCTTATTTAGACAGCGACCTTGACCAGACAGCCAATTTTTTTTTTTTTTTCACTCTCTTTATACCCGGAAGGTTTGCTCATATTGGTTAGATAAGCTTTCTCTGCCTCTCAGTGCCAAGACTCCTTAGGAAGCAGTGAGGACATATACACAGTTTTCTACCCTCTCTGTTCATTCTCTCTGGCCCAACATTTCCCATTTATTCCCAAACCCTTCATACAAAAATGTAAAAGTCCACACCGAGACGCACAGGGGGGTCAGCTCTGAGCGGAACACCTCTGCTGAGGAAGGACTTGCCCGCCTTTCTCCTCCAGGCTCAGCCTCTTCTTGTTTCGCCCTCCTTTGGCCAAAGTGTGAGAGAACATCTTTGCCCTGTGTCACTTGCCTCAGCTGTTCTGAGCATGAAGAGTTCCTTTACACAATGACAGCTCAGATGAAAATGCTCGGTCTCGCTCGGACAGCTGACCTGGGCCATCGGCTGGAAGCTCCAAGGACAAACCATCCCCTTGTGGAATCACTCATCCCTCCCTCCTCAGGGTGCCCCTTCGGCTCATGGGTTACAAAAGGGAAGATCAGGAGAAGCAACTACAAGAAGAAGAACAGGACGCGGTTGATGAAATGTGAGAGGAAAATGTGGTTAGGTGAGGTTACGATGTCTTATATAAGTACCGCGCGCTAACCGATTGCGCCACTGGAGCTTCACGATGTCTTTACTGTGACCCTGGGGGTGCTGGACAGTTCAGCAGGTTGAGTGCTTGTCTTGCAACCGCCGGCCCAGGCAAATCCATCTGCTGAACTGCGGCCCAACTGGTAACCACCGGGATGGTAGCGAAGGTTTTTGCCTCCCAGCGGGAAGCTCCTGGTTTGGTTCCCACCCTATGTGGCCCCACATCCACCTATGTTATGAAACCATGTCACAACTAATGATGTACAACTATGGAGACAGCTCTGGGTTCTCCCTCCTTCTCTCTCTCTCTCTCTCTCTCTCACACACACACTTTCTCTCAAACAATAAATCTTAAAAAAAATAAAAATAAAGTAAAAATGTGATCGTTTATCAAGCCACCCCGTACCTTTAAGAACCTGATGAAAGATGTAAACCCTTTCCTCAGAAAAACATGTCACATGGGCACATGCATAACTTGCCTGTAATCATGTGATTCATTGATACACACACCTCCCAGCACTATATGACTACAGGCCAAGAATTCCTATTTTAGAAGCAAGTTAGAAGCTGAAAACAAATGACTTCCAAGGGCACCTCGGAAATGCAGAGCTCACATCACGTAGAAGACAGGGGTGAGGAATTGGGGGCTCCTCAGAGACTTTTTCATCCAGTGGGATGAGCTGTGCTGTTAGGTACATGCCAACCAGGCGTGCTGATCGCATTCCGTTCTGCTTAGATGTGCAGCCAGGGAGGCGTGAAGCCTTCTGAAGTGCGATGGGCTGATCCATCTGGAAGTGATTGAAACACACCAACAACAGAATTCAATCTCACGAAAATGGTTTGCTTGTGTGAATTGCTTTGCTTTGCTTCCTCCTGTGGGTTGATGGGTTTTCCAGATGGTACATGGTCAAATAAATACTCCTGCATCACAAAGGTGATATCGTTTCAGATACCTGTTTGGGATCATGGAAGAGGGACCGAGCTAAGGCATGGCATCTCCTTGAGACCCAGATGAATCAATAATCCCAGCAGCCAACATTTACAACGTGAAGGAGTAAACTGGATTTAGCCTGAGATGATCTGGATGGGTAGGAACCAGAGAGTGAGGGAACCTGGATGGAGCTAATACCCCACGTGTGGTTCCATGCACATGCCAATTCGTACTCTTCCCATCGCTAACTGCCCCTTCCCCTCTTCGCTGGAGAATTACTTGTATATGACGGTTAAGAAACAAAAAAACACTACTCATATCTGACTGCCCAAAACACACAGCTGCTAATCAGAAACAGAATCAGTGTAAGAAATAATCTAAGTTAGGCAAACCAGGAGTGAGAAGTGGGCAAGTGTGCCCCTCACCTCAGAGGGCGTGGAGTGGGCACCGGCCATCAATCCCAAGGAGGCCCCACCTCCAGCGCTGACATTCAGTTTGAGCATGCCCCATCCTCACTCTGGGTCTGTCACATGCTTCAGGTTAACTTTCCAAAGCCCATCACATGGTCATACTGGATTGAATGTTCATATAATAAGCTCAGTCTTAGCTGATTTGGACCTGAGACGGCTGTTGGGAAGGAAATGGGAAAGGCAGGCCACGGAAACCCACTCACCAAAATGCTGGCAATACCCTTTAGAAACCTCGCGGGGCCGCTCTGCTTTCCCGGAGCCCAGGGGATGCTCACTCTGGGAAGGGGAAGGTTTACAGGACTCCCTCCCTACTCCAGAGGCTCATCATTTGTGAAGAATCACGGTGTCACTGCAAAGGCGCTCTGGACATACTGATGCTTGGGTTTGTAAGGTGCTTGGGAGGCCTGGGGTAGCGGGGTGGCACTTCTGGGCTCCAGCTCCCCATTGTGAAGTGGCAGCGGTTGTTACGAAAGACTGGCAGCCGCACCGCACCTCACTGGTTGCTGAGGGAGCCATCATGCTTGCTGATCACTCTGAGACAAAGGATACAGGAAAAGGTGTCCCCGTTCGCCCTGGATCGAATGTGCTCTTAAGCTTGCATTTACCTCCTGCCAGGTGAGATGTGCCTGGAGCAGCCGGGGGTCACCCAGGGGCCAGGCAGGTCCTACTTTTGAACTGGCAGAGTTGGCAGATGAGAGGTGAAAGCAGGTTTTGGGACACACCCTGCCCTGCCCTATACTCACTGGGACGGTCCCATAGTGGTCCCTTGGGAGGCAGTCCCAGGGGTGGCTGAACCACAGGCTGCCCAATGAAGCCAGGTGTCCAGGGGCCTGAGCCCCAGCCCTGCTGGGAAGGCCAAGGACCCATGCGCTCTTGTCCTGGCATTCTACGGACGAGGGGACTGAGGTCTGGGGAGCTTACCCGACTTGTTCAGGGCGACGGACTTGAACCAGAGCCTAGGGCTCCGACTCACCACTCAGACCTCTTTACCCGACCAAGGGCGTCTGTACTGGAAGGACGTTCTTCCAGCTTCTGAGTCCCCTGCCACCAGGGTGCACGGAACGTAATGAACCGAAGTCGGTGCGCACAGAGGGACTCAGAGCCCAGTTCACAGTCGGTACCAGTGAAAGTCCAGTGAGATGATGATTTGGGAAATGAAATCATCCTAATCGAGTAAATGGTCTTTGAACTATAATATGAGCTCATTTTGTTAAAAAAAGAACTCAGAAAAAAAAGGTATTTTTATAATAAAAATCACTCAAAGGCCCCCTGCCCCGCAAAGAACCACCCAAGAACCTCAAGCTGCACAGCCGAGTTCCACTTCCTGGGTCAGGCGCTGCACTGTGACCTGAGCCTCTCCTGTCCAAACAGCCACGGTTTCCACGTGGTCGAGATCTGTACCAATGATATACACACCCCAACTCTAGCTTTTCTGTGATATCTAACCGTTGATACAATTTTAAAAAAGCAGAACACCAACATGTCCAAGAACTACATTATGTATCTACACCTGGAGAGAACAAAATATACACCAGGTCATTAAAATTCTGTCACTTGGGAAGCCAGGATGGCTCAGTGGGTTAAGCGCTCACTTTGCCACGTCGGGGACCAGGGATCGAATCCCGGCCCCGGCCCGTGCGGAACCATATGCTGAACTGGGAGCTCCCCCAGTTCAGTTCTCTCTCTGTCTCTGTATCTCTCTGTCATAAATAAATAAAAATATATTAAAAAAAAATTCTGTCACTTGAAGGAGAAACATCCACGTATCAACATCCAATGGGTCGTTTTTCACTTTCCTTCAAATTCCATTTCCTCCTCCTGGCTCAGGCAGCGACCCCACGTACGGCCCGTCACCACCTCCTCTTAGCTTTTTCCTTTTCCCGGCCCCTTCCTCATACCAGGGGCAGCAGAATCTACGGGAGGTGGACGCTGGCTGGGACGGTTAATTTTATCGTACGTGTCAGTGTGACGGGGCCACAGGCCGCCCAGCTGTGTGAGGGGGTCCCGGAACAAGCGAGGGCTCTGGGGCAGGCCGGGCTGCCGCGGCCACGGGACCCGCACACCCCATGTGCCCACAGCCGCAGTGACAGCCCGGGAGGCTGTGTGGAGCCTCTGGCAGGCCCGTGGGTGAGTCTCTGCACAGACCTTCAGGACGGGGGCCCTGCCATCCTCTGCAGGCAATGACCCGCTTCTGAGAACCAGCTCTTGGCCCGCGGCTGGGCCTCAGTAGACGCTGCACGCCTGCCCACGGGCCACCACGCTGCCCATCACGACTCGGGTGTCCCTGACGCGTTGTGAGTGCAGGTGGCTGCCGGGCAGCCCTGCAGCCGCAGAGGGAAGCGGCACGGGTGCGACCAGCCCGAGCAGGACCTGAGGCTCACGGCTGAGGAGGAAGGGGCCCCACTCCAGCGACACCGCCTCCTGCCCGCCTGCACCTGCAGCACCTGCGGGAGCAGCTTCAGCCGCTGGTGACAAAAAGCAATGATCAGAATAACAAAAAAAACCAAATCACACAGAAACACCAAGAAGTGTTTTGAAAAAGTGCTTTGAGAATTTACTGTACAGTTTTGTTTTTTTTTATAACAATTTATATGTTGGCTCGTACATGCACTTACATTTGTGTAAAACATTTATACATATTCTTTACAATTTGTACATATATCAAATGGCTGGATCATAAACACTGTTCTAGGAGATTTTATAAAAGAAAAATCAAGTAGGGAAAATTACTTATAAAACATGAACAAAAACCCGTGATAGTAAAGAACGAGAGGTTCTCGCATTCATCCGATTTCCTCGTCTACTTATTTTTTTGGTTTCACTTTATTTGTGCTGCCCCAAACTTTCCACGTCTGTCATATAATGATCAGGTCAGATAGAGCAAAGCAGTGAAGATAATGTCGTAAGGCAACTGTGGAGACAGAAATGCTCGTCTGCAGGAGAAAGTGCGTCTGTCTGTGAGCGTTCGGACTCAAAGAGGGTCGTCTGTAGTCCCACTTTGCTTCATGCCACTAACTGGAGTCCTGGTGAGGACAGTTCTGCTTGGAGTTCTGGTTCTGGTCAGGAAGACGACCGCTCTGTAGACAGTTCTGGGGCCGCCGCACGTGATTCTGGGTGTCCCTCTGGTCAGTCCCTACGCCTTTCCATTAGGTGGGATCGGAGAGGTTTATGAAACTGTTTTCCATCTTTTCAGACGGTACCGACCGGCCCGCTAGTCTACGACCCAAATCAAGTGAGAAGTCGTGTCCTCATGACTGGAAGCTGTGGGGGAGCGTGTCTGCCCCCCGGAGCTCTCCTGCCCGAGCACAGGGGTCAGCCTCGGGCTGCTCCACTGGGAACACCACCCAGCCCCCTCTTGTAGCAGGAGGCTGCCCGGCTCAGGGGGGGAGTGCGGGGCGAAGAAGCGCTCCTCCGGGCGGGGCTCGTGAACCGGGCCTGCAGGCTCTGAGGGGCCCAGAAGCCCACCCACAGCAGATGAGGCGCCTGCCTCCTCTCCTGAAAACGGAAGCATTGAGTCCACGTGTCGGCGAAAGGCATGTCGCTTTTTAAATAGATAGGAATTCCAAGGGATTGAAAATTATAAAAATATACAAACATATCTATTTTTTATTCTGGCATATTTCATTTTGAAGAAAGCAATTAGTAAATTACCTGTCATTGGGTAAGAACTGGAAAATTGTGCATGACTTATAAATTACAATTTTATGTAAAATATCAGTGTGGGGGGGGGGGAAACCTCTAATTTTCCACTTGAAATTCTGGTAATTTTAAGCACTTCCCAAAAATAGAGATAATTTCCATTGGTTTAAATAATGGATGTAGAAATGAACAAAAGACTGTATCACCAATACATTTAGGCTGGTAAAGTAAACATTGCTTTTTGCAACTCTCTTTTTGGTTCTCTTTCTCTCTCGCTCTCTCTCACTCTCACTCTTTCTTCTTTTGTTTCGGATGATAGGGGGGAAATTACATTGCATCGCCCCAATTCAAGAAGCACTTCGGAGTTTCCTTCGCATTCCGTTCCGCTCTACAGGACCGGGAAGCGGCCGAGGGCCTGCCTCAGCTTTTCTGCAATCTGGTGAGAAAAAACGAAACGAGGTCTGAGATGAGCACGGCCCCACGGCTTCACAGGATTCTACTGTTTCCCGCTCTGACGAGTCAGACATCACACATGACAACTTCACATGCGTGGGCCCCTTCCAGCACCGGGCCAGCTTCCATGAAAGCGCACCTTAAATCCCCGACGGGCCCCCACTCCTTCCCGTGGCCCAGCCCCCCCGCTTTCCTGCGGAGCCCCATTTCCCGAGCACCCTCTTTCCTGCGCGATGCGGCTCCCGGAGGCACAGCCTGGGATCCTCAGCTTCTGGAGTAAGCGCTTAGTATACAATAACGTTTGCTCCGTGAAGGAACAAACGTTAACAACTTCAGGGCCACTTTCTAATAAAGCTACGTTAGCCCCTAACAAAGCCAGCGATTAAATACAGTTTCCTATTTTGAATGACAACGTCATTAGTAATTAAATCTCACTGGGGCTTGAGAAGTGCTTAACAATCAGCACTGCCAGAACGTCAAGGCCTTCTCACGCAGTACACGTGCGATCTGCTATTCAGACACATGGTGAAGGCAACCTCCCGGGCAGCGATGAATAAAGGCGCGTGCAGGAGCCCCCGGGAGGGGACAGAGCTGCCTCCCAGATTCCGTCCCCACCGTTCACAACATGCACTGTGCACACAGTCACAGCTCCCTTTCAGGCATCTGCTGCCGCAGACAGACATTTGAGGCGATGTCTAGACCACGGTCACGTGTGTGGATGTGCGTCTGGGACTTGCTGATATTACCCCTGAACACACATGAGACGATGCTGAGGAAACAGCAGAGAACTTGGAAAGAAACACAGTAGCCAACACAGGGTCAGTTACGTCGCAGAACCTGCCTTCAGGGGTCTGCGTTTCCATTTAGGTGCCAGACCCGTTTTCTGTACAGTCTGGTATTGGTGCCATTACTATGCAGAGGTACGAAAGTTTTACATTTTCATTAGTTTTCTGAGTGAAAACATTTTAAGGTTTCCCTCTTCCATTTTCTTTCTGAAATCCCCCTAGATCACTGTGAAACCTCATTCACAAAAAAGGATGGCCGGTGGTGGCACCGCGCGGTGGCAGGGAGATCCCAGCTCACTCAGCCGTGGGCCCAGCGCGGAGGCTGTGGGAGGGGGAGGGCCCACAGTGAGGACCCCTCAGGGCCCTAAAACCAGCTTCCATGCTCCTGGTTCAAAAGAAAGGCTTTCTAATCCAGCGTTACTCAGAAGGGAGAAGACAGATGTAATTAGGAGATTAGAATGAACCCGCTCAGTATTTAACCTCTTTTGTTAACTTCTTAGGATTAAGAAATAGAGATGGGCTAACTCGACTTGAGGCTGGGTCCCGCCAGCACGCACATGGGTGGCAGCGGAGGAAGGCTGACTCACCGTTTCGTAGAACTGCACCTGCTGCTCCAGGTACAGGCGGATGACACTGTTGTAGTCATAGATCCGGTTACTGTGGAAGTGGTTCATCTCCGCTACAAACAAAACCAAGACATCAGTCATTGCACCCAACACCCGAGTCCTGTGCTCAGCAATAAGTAACTGCCGCCCGGGCTTAGTGGCGGTGGCTTTGGGGCTGGGCCCGTTCTTGACAAATCACTTTTATAAAGAGGCTAAAAAAACGAGTTGAATAGTTCATAGCAAACAACATTTCCCAATACACGATTTTGATTTGCTTATCAAACACTATGAAACCAAAAACAGAGAAGCACCCAAATGGGGACTACTGTTCTAACAGACTGAGCAGGAAACCGAGTTGGTCGTATTAAGATGACTGTAGTTGAAGTGTGTGTACTGTGGACCCAGCCAGGCACCTGGTGGGCCCTACCATGTTGCTTCCTGCACAGCCACCGTCCACAGAGGCGCCTTTGCAAGGCTGGGCTGATGAGCAGACGCAGCGGAATGCCTGCTTCAGTCACGGAGCTTCATGCCTGAGCTCCAAGGCTGTCTGGAGCCTACCTCTCCCTGGGCGACAAGACCTGAGGCACGCTCTCCATCTCTGCAGGAAGGTGTCTCAGTTCCACGCTCCCCCAGCACAGCCTGGAGCGGCCTAGCTCACCTCCTCCTCTCCACCCGCCTTCTCCCTTATACTCTGGCCTAGAAAGCCACATGCTAGCCTGAATTCCTACAAAAGGCTGTTACATATATAGTTATCTGACACTGTACAGTTTCTCAGATAATCTCAAATACAAGTTCATGACCAAATTCCCTATTTCAAACTCTTCAAAACCCAAATCGGAAATCTGCCCCCGTTCCCACGTTCTTCTCTTTTCCCCATGAATTCCTTAGTCCTGAAGGTCGTTCTCCCAGAAAAGCCTGCAAACATGCTCCTTCCTCTTCTCCCCGCCCACCTTCCTGGGCTCCTCAACATCGCAGACTGCGGAAGCAGAGCTCCCCCCGCAGGGCTGTCTGGCGCCTGCACCCTCAGGGCCGATCAACCCATGCAACCAGCAAACCCTTCTCTGCGCACTTTGCTCAATGGGTTCTTAATGCCCACATCGGGTCTAGACTCTCAAAGCCCTCCACAACCACCAACATTTATTTTCCAATAACCTGCAAGTACGTTTTGTTCCTAAAGGCCAATGACACAATCCAGCACCATTATGTTTTTGCTCATACTGGAACATCCCTCCCCTTTTCTCCTTCACCCATGGATATTCTATCCGTCTATCGAAAGAAGAAAAATCCATCCACTACTTCTGTGTGCCGGAAAACACTCAAATATATACAAATAATTAATACATTCTTTTTACTAACATTAAAGCCTAAGGGCTACCTCTAAATGTCCTTTGTATCCCAGGGTCCTAGGGCACAGAGGTTACAGATTGCTCAAAGCTCAACTCTGGAATCAAGTAGAGCATTACGATAGGTATTAATGATATTAAAGGTTGAAAAGATGATTCAATGTCTCTAAGAAATAATAAAAATGTACAAGTTTAATCAAGCTGTCATTCACAGTTGTATCAGGTAAATGTGTGACTGAGTAAATAAACATTACAGATTTTCATGACACTAGGAGTCTGTATATAGGGAGCTTACGAGGACATTTTAAATCTGCTCTTACACATCTAACTGTTGCTCACATTTGGATCTCTCTCCAGCAAGGAAAATAGCAACTGTGCTGGGGAAAACGATCTCCACCAGCTGCACAGACCTTCTGCCTCACCTTGTAATGCGTAAGACATCGTGCCCACGCGTTTCACCATGTTCTGTTTGTCCTGTGGGGTGATTTTACTAGTTGCAACCAGTTTATCACTTTCCTTCACTTTTTCTATTGCTCCCTATGAAATACAAAAATGAAACAGTATCAGTGAAACAAAGCTAAAAGGATTAGTCATCAGTTTACAACATAACAGTGCAACATCTTTATAACTGACTTACTACTGAACAGGAAAATGTCCTCACAAAATAAGAACATAGGGAAAGCATCTAAATGTAACTTTTTTAAAAGTCACTTGGGAACAAAAAGGTTACCGGTACTCTTCTTGCAAAACAATGTAACTAAGGTAAAACACAGTTTTATGTTACAACAAAACAGAAAACCACACAGCAGTGGACGTCTGTAATATTTATAAGCCACGGCCAGGATAAGAGAGTTCACCAGGGAAACAGGCGCCAGTGGGTTTAGAGGCATCGGCGAGGGGCGATCTAGCCGAGCACCAGCCATGTAGCCCACTGCCTCCTGTCCTGAAGTGGAGGGCTTCCTGAGCTGGAGCTTAAGAGTAGTGCAGACCAGCAGGCTTGAGCCTCCCTGCGCTTTCTGACTCAGTTTTAAGTGACTACTTGGATGGAAGGGTAGCTGTAACAGCGCCATCACAGTGCTCCCCGTTCAGAGCTGTCTGGAAAGAAAACGCTACACTCGTGCTTAAATGAGGCTCCACACCCAGAACGCTAACTGCTGGCGTAAACACCTACACGTTGGCTGTGCTGAGGTTTCCTTTTACTGAGACGTTCTTTTTTTTTTTCAGTTTTATTTAGATATAATGACACATAACATTGTATTAACTTAAGGTGTGCATCATAATGATTTGATGTATGTATCTACTGTGACATGACCTCCACAGTGAGACTAGGGAACATCCATCACACTCACATAGCTACAATTTTTTTCTTTTCTTATGATGACCATCTTTAAGATCTACTCCCTCAGCAATTCCACTTCTGGGTATATATTTGAAGAAAACTAAATCATTATGTTAAAGAGACACTGCACTCCCCTGGTCACTGTGCATTATTTACAATAGCCAAGATAATGAAAACAACCTAAGTATCCACCAACAAATGAACAGATAAAGAAAATGTGTTTCATATTAAGTTATCTGACGTTGCACAAAGCCTCTTATTCACCTATGCTACCTCTTCATGATACAGCACTTGCAATGCCAAATGCTAAAATGGGCACACGCCAGGACTGTTAGGATCACAGAGCAGCCTCTGCAGAGTTTGAGAATAAGTCCAAATACATCACAACACCCTACATACAGCACTACAGTTCATATAATACCCATAATTTCGCAGTAATATACACAGATTTTGAAACAGAGAAAAAGTTACCCAGAATCAAAATATGAGGACACCCTAAACCAACTTTGATTTTGTTAAAAAAAAATACCTTTATGATGGGAATTATATAGTTTCCTTTTATTAACATAAAACATGAAATCAACATTGACTGTTTCAATTTTAATTAGGAAACCCATGGTTAGGCTCAGAGACAGAATATCTTATTTCATCCTGACAGGGAAGGGTCCTGAGGACTTGCCCAAGTAGTTTGCAGGGGCCTCACTAATAAGGGCAAGGTTATTTATTCCTTCAATTGTCTTGAATTTCAAATGCCCTGATTATTTTGTTGGATACCTGACCTACCTACATGCATAAAGGAATACTTTCCACATTTTAGTTCCTTCAAAATAATCTTTTTATGTAGTAAACTAAAAACTACTTATATCCAAACGTGTGGCAGGACCTTGCTACTTGAACACTGCAAGCACTTCCCGCCGGTCCCAGAACGCTTCCCCTAACTCAGTGGCGTGCTGACAGGCAGGCCTGTGCAGGTGGGTGCACACAGGTCCCGAGCACCCACGTGGTCTTCTGCAACCTTCTACAGTCCAGTTACCTTGTGAGCGCCAATGATATCTGGGAAGCAGCCAAGGAAACCTTTATATTCGTGATTGCACTCCATCAGGAAGTGGAGATCCTTCTTTGGCTGTAAGGAGACAGGGTAGAATTCAGACCACCAGGGAAGACTGTGCTATCAGATATTAGGACGATATGAGCCAAATTACGCACTCAGCTTAGTTTTCCTATATGAAAACAATCCCCAAGACTACTATACTCTCAACCACAGGTTGGGGAGAAAATGACAAAACAGGTAATCTTTAAGTTTGTTGGTAAAATTAGCTATTTTGAGGTGGCCCAAAATAAAACATCATGAAGAAAAAATACCAGTTAAGACTGTATGCTTACATATAAACAAATAAAATGTTAATAGTTTAATGTCTAAATTTTAGCAGAGCATATAAAAATACTATTAAAAAATCTGGTATTTTAAATGGCAACATAAACACTGTTCATGTTTCTGAATTATAATTTCTAATAGCCATGTTAAGCACAGTTCTAAGAAGTAATCTTTATTACTAGTATCAGGAGAGTAGTTCATGACCACTTGAGTGTGTGTGCACATGGGCACAGGTACAAACACTTATTATTTTTTAAAGTTATCTGAAAAAAACTTTTAAATTTAGGAATTTGAAACAACTTAGATAAACATTCCCCTTAGAGGAGCTTATTTCTGTCATCTGTAAAAAGAACCGAGCTCGGGCTGCTAGAGGCTCCACCCAATGCCACCAGTGGGCACCTGGACCCAATCGGCTGGGAGCTCGGCAGGCACTTTCTCTTCATCAGCTGTTGAATCCTGAGTTCACAATCAGGTAGGCACCACCGTTGTCATATACCAAGTTAGGACACCTGGGCTCCAAGAGGCTAAGGAAGCATCCAAACAGGGACCTGAGCAGGGCTTCTGCCTGGACACTCGGATCCCTGATGGCTCAGAACAGGCTGCAGCCCTCACACTCCACGGCATCCATTTAGATTTCTCGATGACAACCTTACCCATCACCGAACCTCCCCTAAGAAACACTGTTACCAGAGACCACTGACAAAGATACATAGGAACAGAAGAGAAGAGGGTATCCATTTGGAGTGTGTCTCAAAATACGTTTTAAATCAAATATAGACATTAGACAGCATAAAACCTTAAGAGGAATTTTGTGGTTATGCCAATACCTGTTCTGCGACCAGACTGGCAATTTCTTCATAAGTCTTTCCTGCTTCTGTTATTGCATCATTGAGGTCTGTTTCACCTGAAAGCCATTACAGTTGTATCAGTGGTCATAAGTTATATCGTCTTTTCATTCAATTCACTTAAAAATTTTATTGTAAGAAATTTCAAACTTTTCCAAACTAGAGAAATATTACTAGTATAGTGAATCCCCATCTGTCCATCACATCACTTCCCAATTAACAGCTGACAGCCAATATTTTTCACCTACCCCAGCCACTCCCACCTTCCCCTTTACTGGCCAAATGACAGTTCATCCATACATTTTACCTAGAAGATCAGGACTCTTTAGAAAGAAGGACAACACCATGTCACAATCAGGACAACTGTCCCTGATGTAAGCTATCAGTGTGCAGCTTCCTGGCATCTCAAATCATGAAAGGACCCCACAGCATAAAGCTGATGTGTGTCTTCAACCTACGGGTTCCTTCTCCCCATTTCTTTCTTTTTCTTGCAAATTTTGTTTTCGGGTGTGGTGAAGAAAACAGGTCGTTTGTGTTGGTGCCCACAGTCTGGGTTTTGCTGGCTGACTGTATTGCAATAACACCATCCTCTGTTCCCCATATATTTTTTAGACTAGTTGCTAGATCTAGTGGCTTGATTAGATTCAGATGACACAATTTCTAGTGATTTCTACTTTGTGTAATGTTAGAAGTCACTGATGACGATCACACCTAAAACACACTAACACTAACAACAGCTGATGAGCTAAAAAAAAAAAAAAAAAAAAAAATCACACAAAAAATCTCATTACATTTAAGGAAGTTTACGAGCTTGTGCTGGGCTGCATTCAAAGCTGTCCTGGGCCTCGCGTGGCCAGCAGGTTGGACAAGCTTGATTTAGAATTTTAGTATGGGTTTGCAAATTGGTGTCACACAACTTCTACCACTCCTTCTTTAGTAGCTGAAATACTTCTATACAGGGAAACTTTCCTTTATCAACTTTTTGGTTACCTTCAAGTATAAGAATAGGAAATGCAGGTTAAATGCTTGCTTCTTCCTCTTTATGGTTTTTAGAATGAGCTGATCCCCTTACCACACCCCAAAGGTAAATGAGATTCATATACTGAATTATTTCATCAAATGTGGATTTAAACGTATTTGACATGCTTCATTACACAGGACTCATTATCTGCACTAATGCTCAGTTCCTTTCTTCACTGGCCTGCCAGTGGAAAGCTCTTCAAATGGGCATCAGCACTCTTTTGCTAACAGGAGCCCTGGTTCACTTTGGTGCATGGAACATGTGCTTAGCAATCACCGTGTGTGATGCTGGGGTGCTTTTTCCTACTGAATCGAATAATTGGTTCTAGGCCTTTTCAGTGAACAGAACACAGCAAATTGTAGTCGTTTTAAAAGAGGAAAACACATGATGAACTCATATTGCTATTTCCAAATCAAATTTAGGACTATAGGGTCTTTCTGAATGTATTTTTAAATGTTTTTTATATTCATTTATTTAAAAATCTAAAGTGTTAACAACAATAACACATTACATACTTGTTTTACCGTGCAACATATAAAATCATTTGAGACTAACAATACCAATATTATATTGCTAACCATATGATTACTGAAAACAACATTTTTTGCAGTCTTTTATACCAAAAGCTATCTGCTACTAGGGATGTACAGTCAAAATACACTGTTTTCAGGCGATTTAAAGTAATTCCTTTTTATGTGGTTATACCTTCATCTTTATGTATCAAGTCATTTGCTTTATTTTGCTTTTGCTTCTTAGATTTTTATTTTAACATTTAAAATTTGTTTTCTAATAATTACGTAGAACATTCACGTGGTTTCTGAGTCAAATCTACAAAGGAAGTTATGATCAGAAGTCTAGCTCCCACACTGGTCGCTTTCTTTTCCCACAGATAACCACTGAAAAATGTTCACTGCGTATATTTCCGTGACGGTCCACAAGAATATGAAATGCTTCATGGGTGTGTGCAGGGGCCACCCCAATAGTCTCAGTCATGTTCTGGTGTTAGCACGTGTCCTGTTAAAGGGAGTGGGCAGGTGTAGATAACCTGGGAGGCCCTGCGGTGCTGAACGCACCTGCACCACTGCACGACCGCAGAGTGGAGGTAGTACCGGCCCTGACCCAGCACGTCAGAGCAGAGATGTGATGAGACTACGTGCTGTAGACCTGCGTCTTTTTTGAAATGGGAGAAGGCAGTCAATGGGGACTTAACTCATTTACAGGAGCCCTAACTCTTAAATTCTAGCGAGACTAATTTCTTATTCCTGAAAATACTCAGAAACTGACACCCAAAGACCTGTGTTCCCGGGATCAGGATAAATGCCCCAGTGAAAGTACCGATTCTAAATGACAGGACATACTCAAGTTTAATAGGTGCCACTCACCTGACAAAAATGCTCTCACTTTCTACATGCTACATAGGCCAAGTTAAGGAAACATAAACCAAAATAGAAAGGAAAACAGCTAACTTGTTCTCTCAAGTGTTGTCAGTACAAATGAACAGAGAACTTGAAATACCTCAGGTAAGATAATACTTGTACAATATGGAATAAACTGAAAACAATTATAAGTTATGGACAGACTTAAGGCAACATGAATTCTTAGTCAAAAAATTTTCCTCCCTGGGAAAGCTGGGATGGCTCAGCGGATCAAGTGCTCATTTGAAGCCCTGGGGACTGAGGATCGAATCCCGGTCCCGGCCCAGGCGGACCCATATGCTGAACTGGGGTGTGCCCCCAGTTCAGTTCTTGCCCCTATGTGGGAGGCTCCTGGCCCAGTTCCTGCCCTGCGCAGCCCTGTGCCCACCTGTGGAGTGAAACTATATGAAAAACTAATGTCAACTATGGAGATTGCTCTGGGCCCTCCCCCTTCTCTCTGTCTCTCTCTGTTTCTCTCTGTCAAAAATCAGTAAAATAAATCTTAAAAAAAAAAAAAATTTTTTTTTCTCCCAATGATCTTGATGAGATCTGGCCTTTGTAATGGGAAGACTTGACTGCAATTTGGTAGAGTGTACATATCACAGCCCCGTTTTACTAACACAGAAGAGCTATTTAAGGAAAAGCAATGAACTAGCAAGATAACAAAAATAACAACCCTCCACTTATCTCAAAAGTAATACGTGAGGTTGCAAAAGTCCTGAGTGGAGCAACCTAGCCAATCTGAGTGTCAATGCCAAGGGCGCTTACCTGTAGAGTTCTTTTTTGCCTGTAAGAGCCTGAAAGGGTAGTCAGTCTGGATGAGGCAGTAAAAGCTAAGGAATAAATAAATAAAGACGTACCTTGATAACCACTAGAACTGAACACTGCTGCTAAACTCTGCAAGGCCTTTCCTATCTTCTGATATTCCTTGGGTAATGCTGGAAGAGAAAACAAAACAAAACTACCAACCCGTCCTCTGAGTAAACTGAAATGGGATTCAATTTTCTACAAGTGATTACTTTTATAATAAAAGAAATTTTAAACGATTCAAAATAGTCTATATTCTTTAATAAAAGGATTGTTTATTTACATTGATGATTGCTTTTTTAATCAAATTTTTCCAATTTGTAATTAATTGGTTGTTCAATTAATGGTGGATGCTATTATAACCACCACCACCACTGCCCACATTCTCACCATGGACTGGAAGCTCAGTGAGACGACGATTTCTAGTTCACAGAGGCTGTTCATACAGACCACCCACTTGATTCCACATCGGCCCCCCTACCAGATGCACATACACCATCTACAATTCATGTGTGAGGAACGTAAGGGTCAGGTAAATGGCCTGACCTGCCTAGGGTCACATGGCCAATAAACAGGGGCTTTGGCTCTTGTGATTCCAAATCCGCAATGCTTTTCCCACTCTGTTATGTATACATGATTATTCACAAAATGAAACAGAAGAAAACAAAACTGAAAGCAACAAGGTGTGGAAGAATAAAGGGTAGTGGGACCAGGGATGAGGGACTTCAGGATCTGTGTAAGATAACTAACTGATCTCTAGGGTTCCTTCTGGTGCTACAATTCTAGGACCCGAGGATCACTTTGGAGAACCTCCTAGAGAAGAGTTTCTGCATTTTAGGCTAGTTTCTTTGCATCTGGATCTAGTCTGTTTAAACATATCTTGTCTTTCAAAAGACACCATTATTTACATGTGAAGAATTAATATAGAATTAAAGAAGAAAAGTAATTCAAATGTCTCAGCCAGAAAAACGTGAGGTATGGTCCACACACCACAGTAATCAGGTAACACGAATTCACACTCTTAATTAATTTTAATAGGGGAAGCCGGAATGGCTCAGTGGGTTAAGCACTCACTTTGCAGCCCCAGGGACCGAGGATCAAATCCTGGCCCCAGCCTGTGCGGACCCATATGCTGAACTGGGGAGTGCCCCCAGTTCGGTTCTCAATGGGGTGAGATCCCCGCCCACCTGTGGAATGAAACTATGTGGAAAAACCAATGATGTGCAACTATGGAGACTGTTCTGGGCCCTCCCTCTGTCTCTGTCTCTCTGTCAAAAACAATAAAAATAAATCTTTAAAATAAAAAAGTAAAATCGTGGGATTAAAGATAACCCACGTGCAGGAAAGAGTGCGTTCCCACAGATTAAAAAACCCCAATTAACTAGAAATACTTAAGCAAACACGGTATTTCTGTTCCTGAACTGGCTTTGCTCGAGCTAAGTGTGTGCCGTTTAACTTGGCTTGAGAAGTGAGGCTCAGGGGCCCAGGTGTGTAAGCGCGTTTCTGCTGGAGGTGGCGTGGGTTTCCTGGGGTGACAGAGGCCCAATGAGCCCGGGGGCCACGGGGCACTTACGTCCTGTGCAGCGCTTCCAGTGCTCCTGCCCCACGGTCAGCAGCTCCTTCACGCCGTCATCCATGGCCTTGGTGAACCTACCCACAGCGTCACACTTCTGTTCTCTGTGGGGCAGAAACACAAGGAAGCATGTCCCGGGCTCAGCTACCAAGCGCCAGGTACAGGTGAAGAGGAGAAAATGCAGTGTGGTTGGCAGATCCGAACATAACCCAGGGACTGGTATTCTTCTCATCAAGACGGCCCTTTAACTGAACTCGCCCTAAGAATAGGCTGGGTTCAGTTTAGGGAACTTCTTAAAGATGTGCCATTTATATTTTACCCTGCTTCCTTTCCCCCTCGACTCCCTGTGAATTTTAAATAAAATTACAGTAAATAAAATCCGCATTTCCTGAGTAGCTTGTTAGTGAAATTTGATCACTAGAGAACAGTAACTCCGGCTGCTAATGGTAGCTGCTCACTCACTCCAACACTGCAGCACAGGAACTAAGCTGGTGCACAGCCTTATAAGGGGATAGTGAACGAGCCAGTTCCTTAAGGATGTAAAAAGTATTTACCAACCTGGACAAAGCATCACAATATACTTAAAAAAAAAAAAAAAAAAAAAAAAGATAATAAAAGGAATGCATAGTGTGAGGTCAATTTTGCTTAAACAGTTTTTCCTTTAGATACTTATGTACAGAGGAGGGTGTGGAAGACTACAGACCTGGGTCGACATATGAACACTGATGTTTCTCTTTGGGAAGTTGGAAGATTGCAGTGTTTTTTGTTTTTGTCTATATTTTTGATAACACATGGACAACGATTTTATAAGAAAAAAATCTTAATATAACCATAAACCCTGAGATACTTTATTAGTCTTTATATAGGAAAGGAACCGTTCCAGATCTTCAGCCGAGCCTACATACACAAAAATTGCGTGATTAAAAACAACATTAAAAACAAAACAGAAAAAGCGGATCAGAAAGTCAGAGATTGCTTTCTTCAAGGACAAGTTCAAAGACATTTCTGCTTTGCTGCGCATTCTGTGGGTGTCAGCTGGCTCTATGCCACTTTGTTTCATCATACTTTGTTGAAAAAAAGCTACCAATCACCATATCAACTATGAAATCACTGACTTAAGGTAAAAAGGAAGCAGACTTTAATCTGATGTCACAGTTAGAAAGACAGCTTTCAGGCACAATGGATGCTTTCCTTGTCACGGGACTGCAAGCCCCACTCACCCCGTATGCTCCAGCCCAACAACCTGAATCCCGCTGTGGCCGCAATGGCCAAGACCCACATGCAAAGGAGGCAGACGCTGTGAAGGAGAGGTTGGCAGGATCTCTTACATTTCTAGTAAGTCCAAGTCAGGGGCCTCTGGTTCCATGGTGGAAAAGATCATAACACCCACCAGCTCGTCTTTCTCAGCCTTCCTCTTCCCGGTTTTCCATTCCTGTAAATAGGAACGTCTCAGTTAAAGTGGGGAGCAGTCACACTGGCCATTCAAAGTCCCCTGACAGAGAACCGGCCCACTGGTCTTTGTGGTCCCTCTGATTTTCAGGAAGCAGGCCTGACGCCAGCTCCCACTGCATGGGGGCTCAATGCCTACATATCTCTAATGTCCCCTCGAATACGAGCAGCACCCCTGCCCAGCATGGGCTTCCAGAGTGAGGTGATTCAGCCACTTTCCTGTTACCAATATCTACTAATGTGAACAGAGTAGCACACCCTGTGAACGCCTGACACAGCACCTCAAACTTTTAGGCTTTTTTCTAAAAATGGTTAAAGCTTTTCTAAAATTCAAGATAGGAATCAATATAATGAGCTATTTTATAAAACGTATTATTGCAATACACACACACACACCATATATATCATACATGTAGATAAGTGCCCAAAGCAAAAACAAAAAAACAACAACCCAATGCAAAGCCACCACCAAGGCCAAGGAAGAGAAAAGAGCTAGCTTTCCAGGAGCCCTCTCAGGTCCCTTCCTCGCCCATAGGTAACCATTACCGCCTCTTTCATGGCTGTCATTTCCTTACTTAAGTTGTTACCACCTAAGCATGAGTCACTGAACTGCAGTTCTGGATTTTCGCATCCTTTTGTGTCCGGCTTCTTTTGCTCTACCTGTGCCTTGGAGCTATACTCACACTGCAGTGACAGCTGTAGTTCATTCATTTTGTTGTGTATAATATGCAACTCTATGAACAGACCCCCATTTATGTATCGTCTCATGACTGGCAGCCAGCCCGGCCCCTGCTGAGTCTCAGTAAAGTTGCTCTGCACGCGTCTCCTGGTGCATGTGTGCACGCATTGCTGTTAGGTGTGGAAAACTGTTCAGCTGGACTCGATGATGACAAACCACTTTCCAGATGGGTCTTACCAATTTTCACACCCACCAGCAGCTTCTCATCTCACCAAGAGGACACTCGATACAATCAGACTTTCTCGTTGTAGCCATTCTGGTGAGTATGCAGTGGTATTCACTGAGGTTTCCACTGGCATTTGCTTGATTACTAATGAGATGAGGTACTTTTCTGTACATCTGTTGATGACTGAGACACTTTCTTTTGTGAAGTATTATGACCAAATCTCCAATTTTTCCACAGGGTTGATTATCTTACCAATTTGTAAGGGTTTTCATATATTCTAAAATCCAGCCCTTGGTTAGTTATATATGCTCATATTTTTAGCTTACTTTTCACTTTTTATGGCTTCTGATACACAAAAGTCCTTAATTTTAATGTGATTTACCAATCTCTTCCTGTATGGGTAGTTGTTTCTGTGTCTTATTTTATAAATCCTAGAGGGATGAAGATATTCTCCTACATTACCCTTCTAGAAGCTTTATTGTGTTGCTTTTCACATTCAGACCTAAAAACCATTTGAAAGTTGTTTTTTTTTTAACTTTATACAATTGAAATTTCCAAACATACAGAAGTAGAGAGAAAAGTATAATAACCCTTTGTAGACTCAGCTTCAACAATAATCAGAATTTTGCAGGGATGCTGGCTGAGCACTTGCCTCACAATTGCAAGGTCCAGGGTTCAATTCCTGGCCCGTGTAAACCCATATGCTGAACTGCAAATGCAACTGATAACCTCTGGATGGCGGCAAAAGTTCTCACCTCCCATGTGGGAGGCCCCTGGTTCAGTTTCTGCCCCGTGTGGCCCCACATCCACCTGTGTGGAATGAAACCATGTCACAACTAATGATGGACAACTATGGAGACTGCTCTGGGCCCTCACAACTTCTCTCACTCTCTTTCCCTCCCTCCCTATCCCCCTCTTCTCTCAAAAAATAAAATAAAATAAAATAAAATAAAATATTTCAATGCAATTCTTAAAAACAAAAATGTTGCCAATCTTGTTTTATCCATTTCATTCTACCTTTTATTGTTATTTATATGGAAATCTCAGACATAACTTTACCTGTAAATACTGCATTTATATAAATCTTTGATAAGACCATGTTTTAAAAACCTAACTACAATGCCAAAGTCAACCCTAACAAAATCAACAGAGTGTTGTCAGGAAGTGACCGCATCTCATTTTCCCCAGTGGTATCATCTAATTGATCCAGCACCATGTATAGAAGACTGTCCTTCCCCAACTGTACTCAGCACCATCTTTGTTGTAAATCAAGTGTGCATTCTGTTCTGTTGGTTGGTTTGTCTGTCTAATGCCACTACCTCGCTGTTGAGATTCTTTTAACTTTATGTCTTGACATCCAATTCAGTTCCCCTCCCACTTCAGTCTTTCTCAAGAGCATCCTTGCTATTCTTACTACTTTGATTTTCTACATAGGACATCTTTACTCATCTTCAATCCATAAAACATAGTATTGGAAAATCTACTTAGGTTTTCTTTTATTTTTTTCAACAATGTTTCATAGTGTTTTTTTTATGTAGATCACTTATACATTTTCTTATATTATTCCTAGATATTTGATATTTTTGATGTTTTGTAAAGATGGTTTTCCATCCATCTGGATGAGCTACTATTGACTATAGAAACCAGTTTTTAGTGATTATCTAGTTTTAAACTGTCAATTTGGCAGGTGAGGAAAATGCAGCCCAAAAAGTGTAAATAAATGCCTTGGCCAAAATCGAAGAGGTACCGTAGTTAGAAGCAGAGCCAAGACTAGAACTCAAGAGGCCTGACTCCTTTCATCCTCTTATATCACCTTTATGGTAAGTTCATTAACTCATTTCCTGTTTGCCCTGAGAATACGCACTGGTGGCACTTTCAGCTGCAGCATTTACCACGCTCAGATAAATCGCAGAGTACAGTCCTAACCTGACCCCCAAAGTCTGTCACATGAAAAAAATATTATTAAATACCCATCATCATATACACTTCTGTTATACAAGGATTAGAGACAAGTTCTGTTTAGAAACAACTCCAAGAATAGTTTTTATACTTTATTTTCACACTGAAAACCAGCCAGATTTGCTCCGGCCTCGTCACAGCGTCTTTACGCAAAATTAAATGAGCAGCAGCGGCAGCAAGCTGCACTTTTGTTCTAAACGGGAAATCGGTTAATCTTTGAAGGTGGCAGTCATTAAAAAAGAAACCAAAAGAAACCCCAAAACCAATGTTTAGATTTATTATTATTTTTAATAATAATATTCTGCATAAAACAATCTTTAGAAGTGTTTTCTAAACCAAATTCTTGCCAAATGAATCAAATAAGCCCTTGTTAAAGTTGTGGGTCACCAGTCAGGCCACCACCTTAGAGGGGGTTCCATGTAGTTTTTGGAACTACAAAGTAACAAAACTGACTTATAGAACCAAAAGACCCTAATTTAGCTACTGGACATGTTGTGACTGAATATCACATCATCTCACCAGAAAAACCAGAGTTTTCCAGAGCAGCCTGAATATGATACATATACACAAAGAAATGCTAAAGAACCTCAATGTTTCTAATTTCCAAACTGGTTACATACATCACATTCAAATGAGCCCATCAATGCTGGAAACGAGCAGTAACTGAAAATAAGGCCAATGTTTATACTCTGTTAAGTGCATGCGTATGTCTGTAAACAGAACACTAACAGTTAGGCTTGTTATTGTACACGTGGTCATTTTAAGTAGGGAAAAGTACTACAAAGAAGTTTAGCAACTAAATCTCTGTCTGAAAGTTCCAGTAAGACATACATTCTATTATTTCATTTAGCATGAAAATCATTTCATGACTTTTTTTTTCCAGGATCATAATATACTTTGTATTTGCTGTTGGCACATGAGCTAACTTACACTTTTATCCTTTAGGTTATTTTCTAAACATGTAATAATTGTTATCAGAGAAACTATAAAGAAAACATTTTTTAGAGAGGAAGATATAATAAAAAGTACATAAAAGCTCCATCAGAGAGAAAACTATTTTCAAAGCAGACAATAATGAGATAGATGTCAGGTAGCCAATTTTTTCTTGATTATCAAAACAGGACAGATGACCCCCCTGGCAGAATGACTGGCCACAGGGGCAGGCAGAGACCAGCATTTACTTTGGACTGACAACTACAGCCTGGAAAAACAACCTGGCTTTGAGTAGGATGGTTCAATTCCTAATCTATTTTTCAAGATGCTGTTACATTTGTACGGTCAAAATGTGAACATAAAAAAAAGAAAATCACTCACTCTACTATCCTCACTTCACGCTGATAATATCCTGCATAGTTTGGGGGTCTATCTTATTTTTAAAAGAATCTAGGAAAAAACTCCTCACCCTACCACATCCTTTACCCCCTGCCCACTCCTCCCGTTTATGGGAAACCATCCTGACAAGCAGTTCTTTTACATTTTATGACCGCTTTCCCATGGTCAGGATTTAGATTTCTATCCCCTCATTGGCTGTGGAGGAAATAAAAAACAACCACCTAGCTAACATAATTTTAACTCCTTTCAGATATAAAATTGGTGTGACTGACAATTCTCAATGTACTCTATCAATAAAATATCCTACCTTTTCATCCCGGAAATTTAGAAACTGCTGGAAAACCTCACTTTCTGAAATTACTGGGTGACGACACATCCTGGTCATCCACGCCTGAAGTCTCTCCATGCGCATTTTGATAAATTCTTCTTCAAAGCGACCTGCAAGACACGTGCCAAGAATGATATCCGACTTAGTCTAAAATGAATCACTGTCATTGCAATTGCAAAGCTGTTTATGTAGCTACTGGCTACCTGGTAGGATACTATTTAGTAAAAGGCCAATCCTGCTAATTTTTCACTAACCTAAAAAGAAACAACACAGTGAATGTTAAAAGACCCATAGGAAAGATACAATAGACATTTTAGTTTGTAAGAATTAAATTCCAATTTGACAAATTAACAAACCTTTTAATTGTGATAAGAATAATCATAGCCTTGAAGTGCTATTTTCTTCAAGGGTCCCCAAAGTACTCAACACATTTAAAAGTAAATCTTATTTCAATATGAAAAATTTTCTCTTTCTTAGAAACTAACATGGTAGGCTGTCCTGTGTGCCCATATTGAATCCTATGAGCAAGAAAGGGGTAAGAAAGTGGAATAAGTAATTCTTACAAAGTACATGAAATTTCTATATTTATAAAAATGTGTCCCAATGCAATATAATCTCAGATATATATAAATGTAAATTTAACATTTATGCAAAGTAACTCAGGATTGTAGCTTTTTCCCTTCATTTTGTTTTTCAAATTAAACCCAAAATTAAAAATGCAAATTTTCCATGAATGCAATAATGAAAGCTGCTATCTCAGAACTCATGACCACCCTAAAACAGAGCTTAACACGTTAAGCGCCATGTCAGTCACCGGTGACTGACACTGAACTTTCCGTTCGGACCGCATCAGTCACCGGTGACCGACAGCATACTTTTCGTGCAGGCCGTGGTATTGTATGTTAACTGATGACATAAAATTTTAAAAATTACATTATATTAATAAATTTTAAATAAGTAAGATGTCCCACTTGTCTTTCCATTTTAAAATTGTTATTCCTTTTTTGTCCTTCGCTATAATTTCTTCCCCTTTAGGGGACATTTTCACGTTCACGGGTAAAGAAAAATCTTTTTCTGCACTGGAACAAGAATCACAGACAACTGACTGAATATAAAGCATTTCTAAAATAATACACTGTACAAATTGTGGTAAATAATAAATATTCACACAGTAAATATAATCTATATGTAAACATTCTGCCTATCACAACCTAACTCCAGTTGCCAGCATTTCAGTGAAATCTGATATAACGGGCCAAGCGGTATAAGCAAGACAAAATAGCCCAGGCGCTTAACGTGTTAATAAGTCCTATTCTGTTTTAAAAGTAGATAAATCAGCCTAACAGGACTAATATACCAAACAAGAGAAATTGTCTATAAGTGTCCCCAGGTGTTGAAATTAGTAGACAAAAACAGAGCGAACAAAGCACCTTCTATAAGCATGTTCAAAGAACTAAGGAAGACTGTGTTTAAAAAATTAAAGAAAAATATGACAAGGAATCAACAAATAAAGAGTTTCTTAAGAGACAGAAATTATATATAAAAAAAGAATTAAATGAAAACCATGACACTGAAAATATAATAACTAAAATAAAAAATTCAGTGTAGGGGTTTAACAGCAGATTTAAGATAGCAGAAGGAATGACTGAATCTGAAGATAAATCAACAGAAGTTACCTAATCTAAAAAACAGAAAGGAAAATAAAAAAACAAAGAAAAATAAACAGAGCCTCAGAAAACATCAATCACACCAATATACTTGTGATGGGAAACCCCAAGGGAGAAGAAAAAAAAAGAAAAACCATTTGAAGAAATAATGGGGGAAATTTCCCCAAATTTGATGGAAAACTTTACATAGCCAAGAAGCTCAACAAACTCCAAGTAGGATAAATACAAAGATATCCACATGAAGATACAGCAGACTCAAACTTCTGAAAGACAAAAACAGAGAGAAAATCTTGACAGCAGCAAGCGAATAGCAATGTATCATGCATGGTGGGATGTGCAAGTTTGTGTGCATCAGTGTGATCAATAAGAACTGAGCAATTTGTCATCTGACACAGTGGAGGTCAGACGCCAGGGAAAGACATATTTAATGAGGAAATATAATGTTTTCTCTCTAATACTGGGAGCAAAACAATGAAGTCTTCTCTCACCATTTCTATTCAACTTTGTACTGGAAGTTTTACCAGTTCAATAAGGTAAAAACAGAAATAGAAGGTACAGACTGGAAAGGATGAAATAAAACAGTTTCTACTCTAAGATAATATGATTGTCTACATAAACAAACAAACAAAAAAATCCCCAATGATCCGTAAAAAAGCTGCTGGAACTAGTGAGTTTAGGAAGGTCACAGATACAACGTCAATATAAAAATATCAACACTATACTCATGCAACAAACAACTGGGAAACAAATTAAAAATCAAATAGTATCATTTACAATAGAAATTCTTACATATAAATTTAACAGAATTTGTAGTCTAAAATATATGCAGAATATGTGCTGAACCTGTATGATGAAAACGACAAAATACTAATGAAAATCTCACATGATGTATTTATGTTTTTGGATTAGAAGACTACATATTAAGATTTCAATTCTCCCAAAATTGAGCTACAGAATCAATGCATTTCTAATAAAAATCCCAACATGATTATTATAGATATCTACAAATTGACTCAAATTTATAGGGAGAGCCAAAAAAGAATACCGTAACCAAAAACAATTTTGAAAAAGAACCAAGTTGGAGGATTCACACCACTTGATTTAGAGACTTACTATTTAGCTATATGAATCAAGACTGTATGGTACTGGCAAAAGGAAGGCCACATCAATGGAACAGAATCCAAGTCCAGAAATAAACCCACACAAAAATGGCCAATTGATTTTTGACAAAGATGCAAAGGAAATTCAACAGAGAAAAGATACGCTTTCTAACTGATGATGCTAGAATCACTGTATGCCCAGATGTGGAGCATGAACCTCTACCTTACCATACACCTCACATCTTACACAAACATTAACTCAAAAATGCATCATAGAGCTAAATGTAAAACCTAAAACTACAAAACCTATAGATGAAAATTTCAAAGTATACTTGGGTAGACAAAGAGGTCTTACTCATGACACCTAAAGAACAATCCTTAAAAGGAACAACTGACACACTAGACTTCATAACTTTTGTTATACAGGGTCTGGCAGAAATACCACCCCCTTTTTATGAGCTGGTAAACTTAAAAAAGGGCATTACTTCTGTTGGACCCTGTACAAGACACTGTTAAGAGAAGAACAAGCCACACCTTGCAAATCACATTATTTGACAGAAAATTGGTTTCCAGAATATGTAAAGACTCTCAAAACGTAAGAATAACAAAACAACCTAATAAAAACTGGACAAAAGATTTGAACAGACATTTTCCAAAGAAAATGTATGGATTGGAAATAAGTACATGGAAAAATGCTCAACACCATCAGTCCTTAGGGAAATGCAAATTAAAAACATGAAGAGATATCACTACATATCCATTAGACTTGTTAAAGAAAAAAACTAACACTACCAAAGCAGAAGTAAGGATGTGGAGTCCCCGACACTCTCATAGATTGCTGGTAGGGATTCCAAAATAGTAGACACTTGGATAACAGTCAAGCAATTTCTTAAATATTAACATATACCTACGATATGACCCAGTCATTCCGCTCTTAGGTATTTAACCAAGGGAAACAAAAACTTATATTCATGTAAAAACTTGTATGTAAATGTTTATGGCAGCTTAACTTACAATTCCCCAAAACTGCAAACACAAATGTACTTCTTTGAGTGAATGGATTAAACACCCTATGGTATAGCCATACATTAAAATACTCTCAGTAATAAAAAGAAAAAAACTATTGATACACAACAGGATGGATGAATCTCAAATGCATTATGCTGAGTGAAGGAAGCCCGACTCACGGCTACACACTATGTGTTTCCACTTATTGATGATATTCTAGAAAAGGCAAAATTACAGAGTCAAAAAACAGATCAGTGTTGCCATGAGTTAGGACTAGGGGGAGGGACTGAGCATACAGGGCAGCACAAGGAAATTCTGGAAGGTGACGGAACTTTCTGTACCCTGAATGTAGTGATGGTTACAAGACTGTAGTGGTAAGTTGTCAAAACTCAGACCTGTATACCAAAAGGAGTGAATTTACTGTGTATGAGTTAAAAAAATCAATTAAAAAAAATGCAGCCTGAACTTTCCCTGAGAAGTTGTGAGTAATAATAAGCACAGGTCTCTTAACAGGAAAAGTATTATCAACCCACATATCAAAACCTCATTACCTAAAAAAATGGGCACTTGAGCAAAGTGATGGGTCTGGACAGCTCCTGTGTATCAAAGCACTTCAAATTCTGTGCTTATCAGGAGTGGAGTGTAAGTGCTACATAGGCTTAAACTGTGCAGAAACAGGCTTGTCCATTAGGACAATGACCCCCATCTCCGGGACCGAAAAGACCCAGGAGCTCAGCATGGGCCTGGGTTATAGCAAATGTTTATGAACAAGTGAATTATACCAAGAGTCCATAACCTACTCATTGGTTGAAATTAATTAGTTGATTCTTATTCCTCCTTAAACATTTTTCTGACAGTCACAGTTTATTTTCAAATGATAACTTCAAATGATATTCTGCGTTAGGTAAGATTTTCATACCAGGTTCTGAAGAATTAGGAAAAAAAGCAGAGAGGAGGGATTTCTATTTCCCCATTTTTAAGAAATCCTACTTAGCTTTTTAGTAAGAATATGAATTGCAAGTTTTGCATCCAGGAATAAAAAACCAGATCCCCCAAGATCATTTCATGAAGAACAAAATCTATGACCAATTAGAAAACATTAGCGTTAAGTTTCTTGTGGAACGGCTGTCAAGTCTACAGAAATGTCATGACATCATCTACTTGGCATGCCTCTTTCTCTTCTCCAGGACTGAAGTGAGAGGAGAGTTTATGTAATAATGATCCTGTGGGCATCACAGCAGGAGGCAAACAAGAGAAGGAGAAATAAAGTGGTCTCTGTGCCTTGCCATTTCCTCGGCTCATGTCCCAGTCAGTGAATCAAAGCCCAACTCTCTTCAGACCAAAGGCTGTTGCTTTTGGCTTTTCTATGACATCCTCTTGTCTTCGGGCCGGAACTTTTTTTTTTTTTTAAAGAAACCTTGATGTGGGAACAGAACCATGACTCTAGGATGCTTTAAAATAGCACTGAGTTATCAGCAGTGGCTCAGAATAAACAATGTATTAAAACCCAAAAGACAAGAGCAATCCCCACAGCCCTAACACAGCTCATTCATCCATCTATTTAATCACAACGGAGAACATATTGTCCCAAACAAGTTGACAAAGGAGAGTATAAAATTCGGGGAACAGATTGAAATTTGAAAATACGGAGAAAGGCAGACCTGAAGTTTTCATGGAAAGAAACCTAAATTTTTAAAAACAAAAGCTATAATTTAAAACAAAAAGGAGGAATCGTGACTATCTGAGCGGGACACTGAACTGGTAGGTGATCATTCTGAGAGGAAGAAGGCAGCAGTCTGCGTCAGCCCAGACACCCTGACATGGCTTTCACTCAATGTCCTCGCTCCCCGGGGGCTTCCCAGGAGTCGGCCCGTGGGAGGGCAAAGATGTGTGTGTCCCCCACGAAATGCAGGTCCGCTCTCAATTTTACTACGACACTTTAAAATTTTTGAAAATTAAAAGAAAAATTCAAAATCAGCTTTTTAAAAACAAACGTTTCCATCAAAACATTTCAGAAACATAAAATAAAGTACGAAGTAAAGTTTTAAGGAGAATAAGTCTTTTCCTAAGGTTACTAATTCTAACTAAAGATCAGTTGGTTCACATAGTACAAACAGAGCAAGCTTTGGACTCAAGTTCAAATTCCTTTTTCTAGCAATACCGAGCAGGGTGTGTTTAATGTCTCGGAACAGAGGAAGCACACCACACAGACCTGGAGTGTCCAGGCACACAGGGCCTGGCGAGGAGTTAAATCTGATGGCAATGTTGAAAGCATGCTGAGCTGGCTCTGCCACTGGCCATTTAATAAGAGTCTCAGTCCCTGTCTAATCTGTCTCAACTCTCATTGAGTGAGCAGTAAACCTGCTCTGGTCCTCCCTGAACTCTGGGGAAGAAGCCTTCACAGCCTCCACACTTCTCACTGGGCTCAGGTGGGCCTGTTCATGTTCATGTCTCCTTCACTTCTCCTAGAGGCCTTTCGAGCTCGACCTTCTAAGCTCACTCTCATCTTTGATCTTTTCCTTTCTATACTTACTAGTTTAATTTATCTGAAAATTTTCTAGCTACAAACTCTCTTTCTAAAATCTTTAGTAAAGCTGTTTTTTTTTACAGACTTTTATTCCAAGACAAACATACTGAGTCCTGAGTAATTTATTCCAGGTTCTCTATGAGGTTGGAGATTAAAAAA
>PVKE010017630.1:0-30525 GCA_004027555.1 Craseonycteris thonglongyai
CATGTTGTCACAAATTGCTGTATTTCATCTTTTCTTATTGCTGAGTAGTATTCCATTGTATAAATGTACCACAACTTCTTTATCCAGTCATCTATCAGAGGACACTTTGGTTGTTTCCCTGACTTGGCCACTGTGAAGAGTGCTGCAATGAACATTCAGGTACATAAATTTTTGAGGACTAAGGTTTACAAATTTTTGTAATATATACCAAGAAGAGGGATTGCTAAATTGTATGGTAATTCTATTCTTAATTTTTTTAGGAACCTCCATACTGTCTTCCATAGTGGTTGTACCAATTTATGTTATCACTAGCAGTGTATAAGGGTTCCTTTTTTTCCACAGCCTCTCCAGCACTTGTTATTCCTTGTCTTGTTGATTATAGCCATTCTAGCAGGTGTGAGGTTGTATCTCATTGTGGTATTGATTTGCATTTCCCTAATAGCTAGTGAAGTTGAGCATTTTTTTCATATATCTGTTGGCCATTTGTATGTCTTCATGGGAGAAGTGTCTGTTTAGGTCCTCGGCCCATTTTTTAATTGGATTGTGTTTGTTGTTGTTGTTGAGTTGTATAATGTCTTTATATATTTTAGATATTAACCCCTTATCAGAGGCCATTGCTGGGAAATACTTTTTCTCATTTGGTTGGTTGCCTCTTTGCTTTGTTGATGGTTTCCTTTGCTAGGCAGAAGATTTCCGGTTTGAAATAGTCCCATTCATTTTTTTTGCTTTTACTTCTAAATGTAACTTTTATATGTACTGGGAAACCAAAAAGTTCATGTGGCTTGCTTTATTGTGAGATTTGCCTCATTGTGGTCATCTGGAACTGAACCTACAGTATCTCTGAGGTACAGCCTGTCCAGCAGACCCAATGGTATCTGAGGTACACACTGAAGCAAGTCCCTATTGTCTGCAGGATGCTTGGGAACAACCTTTGGCTTAGCCCCAGTCTCCCATAGCAGAGGTGGGGGTGGGGGTGGAGGATTTGGATTTATCATAAAGTTGATGGCCCAAATGTTTTTGCTAGTATTGGGTCAGCCAATGAATTTTTACAGCTATTTGACATAGGGCAAACTGTTAATTTGGGGGAGGTAGCTCCAAAACAGTGTATACTCAGCAATCACAAATCATTGTTGCATTAGGTTCCTTAGCCAGAATGATGAACAAGGAAGCTGGTTTCAGGATTCTATATGACTAAGAAAACTACATTAGCTGTCCCAACCTTTTTGGCACCAGGGACTGGTTTCATGGAAGACAGTTTTTCCATGGGATGGGGGGAGGGGAGATGGTTTTTGGATGATTGAAGTGCATTACATTTTTTTTTTTAAGATTTTATTATTTTGACAGAGAGAGACAGGACAGAGAGAGAGAGAAGAGAGAGAGGGAGCAGTCTCCATTGTTGTACATCATCAGTCTTCAACATGGTTTTGTTCCACACAGGCGGGCTGGGGCCATGTAGGACAGGAACTGATCTGGGGGCCTCCTGCATGGGAAGTGTGCACCCCCTTGGGCCGAAGGGGGTGGCAGGAACCGAATTGGGGGGCCTCCCGCATGGGAAGCACACTGCAGTTCAGCATATGGGTCCACGTGGGCTGCGGCCAGGATTTGCTCCTCAGTCCCTGGGACTTCAAAACAAGGTCTTAACCCTCAAGCCACCACGGCCAGCTTCCCCCAAGTGTGTACATTGATTGTACACTTTATTTCCATTATTGTTACATTGTAACATATAATAAAATAATTATACGAATCATCATAATGCAGACTCAGTGGGAGCTCTGAGCTTGTTTTCCTGCAACTAGACGGTCTCACTGGGGGTGATGGGAGACATCGACCCCCAAAGTGTGTTGCTCATGTTCAGTCTACTCCGTAATCTCGTTTTGGTTGCTGTCACAATAGAAAACCTGCCTCACAAAGTAAGGATGCTGGAAATGGAAGCAGGCTTTTCAGGGCTTTCGTGGTAATCTCAGGATATTCTGCCTGACTTTAATCCAGAACATATAGAGATTTGAAGTTGTCTCAAACATACCGGTACTTTAAGGCCACCGTCATTTGCGATCTCAAGTAGTTGATCCTCTTCTAGCACGGACAAAGTTGATGCACCTGTCTTATTCACAAATGGGTCACAGTCCATTCCTTCCCGGTTCAGGGCTCTTTGGTTGGGAACTAATAATCACACTCTTTTGAAAGCTGAGATAGGTGTTCTTGCACCAGCCCGGAGAAAGAAGGCCCTGGCTCAGTATTTTCAAAAATCTCTGCTAATGTTTGAAATGTGTTAAAAATTCAAATGTTCACTCCTCGACCCCATAAATCTAGTTTGGCTTTGCATAGAGTCACTTTATCTGTCTACTTGAATGCATTTGTTCTCTTCCTTGAAGTGACAGATTGAGTTCATTGAGCAGGTTGATATAAAATTATGTCACACAAACAAGTATGTTTTGCATTCCATTCTGTGTTACTGAAATTTGGTGACCATTTTTCTAAAAGAAATCCGGAGTGACTCCCATAACTCAGAAACTGTGGTCAGTGATCTGCGTTTAGAAAGCCACCTCAATTCTGTGTATAAAAGAAGACATGTTCTCTTCCCTCAAAAAGTGTATAATCTATTTGTACATTGCCGTATTTATTTATTTATTTATTTATGTAAACCTAAAGACTCCATTTAAAAAAATAAATACTTATTTTATTGTTTGAGAGAAGGCAAGAGAGAGAGAGAGAAGGGGGAGGGCCTAGAGCAGTCTCCATAGCTGCACATCACCAGTTGTGACATGGTTTCATTCCACACAAGTGAATGCAGGGCCACGGGTGTCGGGAACTGAACTGGGGGCCTCCCACATAGGAGGTGAGAACCCTTGCCGCCATCCCAGTGGTCAGCATATGGGTTTACATGGGCTGGGGCTGGGACTTGATCCCCAGACCTTGCAGTTGTAAGGCAAGTAAGTGCTCAACCTGCTGAGCTATCCCGACATCCCCTATATTGCTGTTTTCTTCATGGCATTATCCCCATAAATTGGACTAATGTGTCCCTGATGTCACATCTACTGTTGCCAAGTTTAAATAGAAGTCTAATGTTAGTTCATTGTTCTAGTTCAAGCTCTGACATTTTCGTGATGGCACATATGAATATGCAACAGTAATGAATGCCACTCAGGAAGACACCACCACATGTGGACACAAACACAGCTGTGAGACACTGATATACCACGGTTATGAATCCTTACCAAATTGTTTGTACAGTGCTGCCAACATAACTGCATGGTGGCAGGTTCACGAACTTAATTGTCAGCTCATATATCAAGCAGTGATGATTGTGATTCAGGAGATGAAGAATGGAATTGGGAAGAAAAAAAATATTCCAAATATAAAACCATTTACTCACATTGCTGGTATAAACGCTTTAGTTTTGTGAAGACTAGGAGCAAATCTTATGCCTCTTTGTGTTTTGAAAGAAATGCTAAGTGATGATGTTTCTTTTTAAATGAAAGCCATAGAAACAAATAGATATGCAAGGCAAAAGGTAAAAGACCAGAACTTGAAAAAGGACAAGTAATGGTTTCCAGTAACAAGTGATAAAATGAGAACGTACCTTTCGTAATGTGTCATAATGTTGCAAGTGAAAAAAAAATCTAAAATAGATGGTGGGAGAGATGGGTGGGGGAATCAAATCTATGGTGGTGGAAGGAGAACTGACTATGAGTGGTGAACACATGATTGCAACACATAGATGATGTATTGTAGAATTATATACCTGGAACCCATATAATTTTACTTAACAGTGTCATCCTAATAAATTTAACAATTCAGAAAAAAGAATGTGGACACAATACTTTCAATGCAATTAAAACTTTAAATATCAATAAAAAATATATTTAAGCAATAACAGCACCACACCACACCCCCCCTAAGAACCCTGGGAGATGATTTCTCAACGGTCAACCATGAAACCTGAATGACTAACCTCAGTGTCCCTTCTGTCCTTTCCTTTACCCATTCACCTATAAGACTCCCTAATTAACATTAGCCTCAGGGAAGATTTTTTTTCTTCTTCAAGGTGTGGGTCTGCCATCTTCCCTAGCTGCCGGCTTCTAGGATACAGTGTGCTTTTCTCCTCACCACCACTACCACTACCCCCCCAAAAAATCTAAAATAAATATGTACAGGTCAAAAAGAGCAATATTAGGAACACTAATATTTTCAAAAACTGTGCCTCGCAAATGTTTTGTGGTCATATCATGTTTTCTGTACTTTGTGGATAATGAAACTATGTAAAGAAGACAATGCAAAAAGTGTGAAGTATAGCTGACTATTTGAATAATAAGTGTGAACATTTACACACTCCAGATGAAGATGTCTCCCTATGCTACTGGTGAAATTCAAAGGTTGACTGGGGTACATGCAATTTATAGCTACCATACATGCCAAATTTGTAATCAAAATTTACAATTTATGTGAATCCAATACTGGATATTGCACTCACAAATGTTAAGTTGAAAAATAAATAGTAATTTTGCTCACATAGAATTCTATTTTATCTGTATATCAAAGGGTTAACTGTCAAGGTTTCAGTGTTCTTTCCTTTGAATTTATATTCATGAAAGCTTTTCATTGGTTCTTATGAACAATTTGGGCACACACCTTGAGTAAACATTTACCTAATATGAACAGGTTTATTAATAGGCTCATCACTAACTCTGACAAAATACGTTAAAATTCAAGTTAGTTCTCTCCTAGAACTATGCTATGTTTTGTTTCATTCCTAATTTAAGTTATTAATCAGAAAAGAATAAATCCTAATGTGTCTTTTTAACGTGGCCTTCTGAGAAAAGCTTGAGATAGTTGTAGTATCATTAAGTGAATTTTCTGTTCTATTGCTAAAGGTTTTTTCCTTAAATCCTAAATGTATGAAGTTGTTGGCTGAAATATTACTCTGAAATATTTAGGCTAATATGAGGTCTTATTAAAGATCAATCAAACTGTGGCGCATCATCTATTATCTCCACTTGCAAAGGTTTCTTCCTTGCCCTCCCTTCCTTTTAGATGGGGATTCCTCTTTGTCTTTACCCTTTGTTTTCTAATACCACATTCCCATTCATTTGTAACTCACATCTTTACCAAATATTTTATCCTACAATATATTCTGGAAATCCCCCACATTTTGGGGTGTGCTTTGTTAATAAATGGTGGTGGGTAACTAGTATATGAGAAGAAATGACTGCTTTGCTCTAATAATTGCCATTCTGGATATAATCTGTCATCAATCAATTGGTCTATCTCCCTCTCTTTGAAAAACTTCTTGGAGACACAATATTCTGTCGTAGATCCTCCTAAAAGTTAATAGAATATGCTAGTTAAGGGATTGAGTTTTTTAATTTAAAATCTTAAGGAGGGGATCGAGTTTTTTAATTTGAAATCTTAAGGAGAGTGAACAATTTTTGTATAAAAGGACTGCAGCTCAGTTCTGAGGACATAGAAGTATGCCTGAGGAAGGCTTAGCTGCCTGTTAAACAGGAAGTTTGTGATGACTTCTGTGTGTGTGTGTGTGTGTGTGATGAATGTTTTTTAATCAAGTTATAACCACACATGATGGCTTAAAAATCCCTGTTTATATATTCCTTTACTTCCTATCACAAAATTACCAACCTTTATTTCCTCAGCTTTGTGCCAAGTGATGCACTAAGCACTTTCCATATATATTTATGCCTATCAGTCCCTAACAATCCTCTGTAAGTCATTACTGTTTTATAGATGTGAAGGCTCAGGCTGAGTGAGATGAAGTGACTCACTCACAGAGGCCCTTGCCCTGCAGTTAATCTGACCTTGGGTTTCACCTCCCTATGTGCATCCCCAAAACACATAACTTCTCATGGCACTTATGAGGTCTTACATTTGTCTTCTTGGTACTGTGTTATGTGTGTGCATAATACCCCACACTCATTCTCTCTCTTTTTTTTCCCCCAGTAGAAACTGCTTTAATATGGTTATATTTTTCTTTCTTTGTAATGATCTGAGTAAGCAATAAAGCTGTTTAGAACTAAATGTGTTATCTATAGCCAATTGAGAGACTCTATAGCTAAGAATTTGTTTGGTAGAGGGAGAGACAGTGCATGTTCTTGCTTCTTTTACATTTCTTCTAGGACTAAAGCCCCATGTGGTTCTACTTTTTATAAATGAACAGACATATACTTTCTATCTGCATTTCAGTCTTTCTGAACTCTGTCTTCCCTAATGTAAATTGAAGGTGTTGGGCCAAATGACCTTCATAGTGTCTTCCAGCTCACAAGTTTTATGGGGATGCAAGTCTACAGCCCTGGGATTATTGAAGAAGCCTGAGTCCGCAGTGCAGCCACGGGTTGAGAGTGGCTTTTGGGATCATTGATGTTTAGGCCAGAAGGATGGGTTTCTGGGAAATGAAATCAGCTATATGGAAGGAGAGCTGAATGCTGGGGCCTAATGTATAAGCTTGTAGTTCATGGCAGATCTTCTTTTGAAAGTTGAATTTATGAGCTGTCTATTGATAACATATGTCTATTGGCATCACTTGTAAAATACTGTTTGCAAAAGGTCACTTTTTCCTTCCGTTTATAATAAAAATGGATTATTTTTCAAAGTTATTTTATTAGCTCTAATGGGAACTCTTTGGTGAATAGGGATTATTCCTACTTTCTCTTCAGTTTGTTTTCACTCAGAAGTGCAGGAAAAGATGATGTAAAAGAGAAAGCAGGAGGGCGTCAAGTCCACATGGGAGTCCACGAAACAATCACACACACATTGACAGAGTTCATAGAAATTAGATAACACTTTTGGAAAAATATAGTTGTCTAGCATTTTGAAAGAATTTCTAGAACAATAAATTCATTTAATCATGTGTTCCAGTGTTTTAGAAGTTCTTTTGGTTTGACTTGGCGATAGTTGCTCACGCCCACCTCTCCCAGGCAATGGGCAGGCCAAGGCTTCGGAGGCCTCTGGGTACCTTTCCATTTTTCTGGTAGGTCCCCACAGCCTCTTCAGACAAGCTTTCCCTGGTGATGTTCATAGTACACTTCAGCTGCTATGGTTTCCTGCCACAAGGAGTAATCATTAGAATTTAAAGCAAATTACGTTTTATAAATTTATTTCTCATTAAAGCAGAAAAATGAGCTGTGTAAACTATTTGTAAACAATTACTTCTTCTTCCTCAAGATGTACACATGTAGCCCCAGTCTCCAGCTGGCAGTGGGGCTGCATGCATAGTCATAAAACCTTAGTCTGAGTTTATGTCCTAAGCCTCAGTTTTCCCAGTTTTGAAACAGGGCTGATAATACCTGTGTTGTATAGGGCTCTTCCAAGGATGGAATGAAATGATACATTGAAAGCAGTTTGTAAACTATAAAGTTATACAGATATAAAGTATGAAGGCCAGAGGTTCATGAGTAGGATGTATTCAGCTTAAGTTGCTGGTTTTATTTTATTTTGGTTAAACACAAAGACCAGAATAGTCTTAGAACTGCTTAGCAGGAAGAAAAGTGGAGTGCAGTAGTGATCTCTCCACACAGTGATGGACAGGCTAGGTGGAACCTCGCTGTAGCTCAGGTCAGAAGGCAGAATTCAGGAGGGCAAGGGTCCAGGGAAGCCTACAGTAAAGAGAAGTGTCACAGAGGTGCCCAGGTAGGGCACAGGATGGAGAGTTGCAAACCCAGTGATAGCTAGACCAGACCCTTTCTTCAACCCAGGCCTGAGCTTGTGCCAAAGAGTGTGCTAGAGCTAGTTCTGCCCCTTGGTTTTCTTTGTTAGGGCTTCTAGTGTACTAGAAGTCTACTGTCATAGACCTAGTGGTCTCTAAATGTTTTTGTAAAAATCACATACCATTTTACTCCTTTATACAAGACCAATATATTGTACATGTTTATTCTATAACACATTAGGGGAAGCCGGGATGGCTCAACAGTTTAAGCACTCGCTTTACAGCCCTGGGAACCAGGTATCGAATCCCGGCCCCGGCCTGTGTGGACCCATATGCTGAACTGAGATGTTCTTCCCATGTAGGAGGCCCCCAGTTCAGCTCTTGCCCCCTGGTTTGGCCCCTGGCTCAAGGGGGCATGCCTCCCATGCAGGAGGCCCCCAGCTCAGTTCCTGCCCTGCACAGCCCCCGCCCACCTGTGTGGAACGAAACCATGTCGAAAGCTGATGATATACAACTGCTCTCGACCCTCCCACTTCTCTGTCTCTGTCTATCTCTGTCAAAAGCAATAAAAAAATAGATTAAAAAATTTAAAGTAACTGAAAGGTACAAAGATTTCATCTTACACTGAACGGCTCTCTGATTATTGCTTTATACAGCATGTCTAGGAGCATCCTGGGGAGGGGCAGTTCTTGTCCTGTGTTTTCAAGGTCTCTAGGGGCCAGCCTTGGAACCCAGCTTCTAACCAGGCAGTCATTGGACCAGCAGAGCTCAGTCATAACCATCCCCCAGAGAGATGCCAGTCTGTACCCTATTGAAGTAACCTTGCTCGAATCCCTGTCGCACACTGGCTGTGTCCAGAGAACCCAAAGCTGTAATGCCCACACACAAGGTTCAGTAGCAGTACCTTAAAAGGACTTTAGGATTCTGATGACACTGACCAACAAGTGTGTTCACAGATTACCTTTCTGAACATCTGTCCACAATATCTGAGACACTATCTAGTGCAGAGAGAAAATGTCTTAACTCTTAACCCCAAATTGGTCTATTTTTCTAGTAACTAACATGTAAAAAACCTTATGTTAGTGAGGTCAATGTAAGATATGATTATAAATAAATGAGACTAATGTTTATAATATAGGTAAGTCTCTACTAAAACAGGCATTCTATTTTACAGATGCCATTATCCTAATAGTAACAACATCAGCTGATATTAGTTGCAGTATTTTACACATGTTTAATCTTTACAGCAGCCCTGTAAATAAGACCTATTATGGTAATCCATTCAACATATACTTGAGTGCCTTTTTGGTGATGGAGCCGTGAGGAGATAGTGTACAAGAAGACAGACCAGGTCTTTGAGCTCATTTAACTTACAGTGTAGTGGGGAGCCAGACACACTCCCATGGGACCAGACATAGCAGAACCATAATTATGGTGAGCAAACAAGGTCTTGTGTTAGAGAGCTGCAGGCTAGGGTGGGGTTATCAGGAAGTTTTTCTGGAAGGGACACTTAGGCTGAGACAGAATTTGGTGGGGGTTGACCTTTAGTGGGGAAAAAAGTCAATGTCCTGGACAGTCCTATGTTTATCAGTTTCTGTCCTGAGTGTGTATTTATGTTCTTTTCCTAGGTAGATCATAAAACACCTAAGGGCAGAATCTGTGGCTAATTTCTTCTTTTGTCCCTCACTGTATGTAGCAGAAAATAGGTCCCAGTAAATGTTACTTGGCATGAAGTGATACCTGGATGCATGGGTAAAAGATGCAAACATGTTACATCTTTCCTGTAATACTTTTGGGATGTTAATCTACAAACATTCATTGACTACATCTTGTGTGTAGACCATTTGTTAGGGGATTTGAGATTGGGAAATAAGAACAAACTTTAGCCCCTTGCCCTTTAAGGAGCTCAGAATCTTGTCTGTAGAGCACATAAAACAGAACATCTGAGTTAGAAATAGCCAACAAAGCAGGTTGAACAAGCAAGTGCATATTGTGTCCAGGATACCCCTTTACCCACATGATCCATAGGTGTTGGGTCACCTTCCCAAGAATGTACTGCTGTGCTGCTTGGGGTGGTCAGGCACGCAGAGGGCAGGGAATAGTTGAAGAACAGGTTCCAGAGGGAGGTGTGTTAGGAGGAAAGCCAGTTCAATGTTAGCAGAAAGCCTGCCTGCAGAGAAACAGGAGAGCTAGTGGAGAGGAAATTTGCTGGTTTGTTTTTCTCTAATGGTGTCATGCAGAAACTCAGGATTTGGGTAAGTGGTTTGCAGTGAGTGCATGAGTCTTCTGTCCTCACATCCTGCTTCTTTCCTCATATAAGTTGTCATAGTTTAAGAAATGTCTGTCTCAGAACCCCAACAGAGCACATGACTCTGCTGTATGGTTCCAAGGATGGACTGCACTTTCCTCTGGCCTTGGCCATGACCGGCAGAGACTTGCAGACATAACATCATATAGCAACATATATTTTTATAAGATATACCTATTCAGTACCCTTAACCTCTGTCCCCTGGATATCATATCATAGCTTCTTTAATGTTCTGCTGGCTATGTAAAAAACAGGACTTTATGTAACAATCCCTGCACAGAAAACCTTTTCCTGTTTGAAAAAAAAAAAAAATTTTTTTTTTTAATTGTTGGCAAAGTTGGAGACAGCTCTGTTGCTCCAACAGTGACCTGAAATGTCCTCTTAGAAAAATCTGTACGAGTAGCATAATGTTTTGATAAGTAAGGGATTGCTGTTGACCTTTTTTTCTTTCTTCTTTTTTTTTTTTTGGTAAGTCTAAGTAATGAGTTAGTGAATACTTCTTGAATTTTTAAAAGATTTCATCATGTATTTTGAAGTCTTGTTAAAAATCTAACACAAGCTCTAATCTAATTATAAATGAGAGCTGTTCCACCTCTTCCCCCAGTCAATGCAGACAGACAAGACACTGCTATCTAGAGAGATCTTCCCCCTTTATTTTTAACTAAATGTGACAGGGACAGAGAGAATCAAGCTTCATTTTCTCCAGAGATTTCTTCATTGTAGCTTATCTGTGTGTCTATTGTGTCATGATGGAATATTGTATAAATGCTCATACTTTCAGAGTATATAGAACATTGTCACAGGGTCATAGTACTTTGTTCCATTCCTCTCTACCCCAGGGGGTGGACCTGCTTCTTTAAAGAGGGATTTGATATGCAGTTTGCTGGTGTTGGTGATTATTGAAGCAAATGAGGATGTAACTTTGAAGGAGAAAGTGTATAACCATCCCATAGGATTTGGGATCGTCATGGGAATGAAATAGGACACAAGGGAAATGCAGTATTTAGCTTCTTTTAGAGAGTCTGGTATGTGCATGAAATCCTTTTCTCAAACCTGTCTTGAGTTTGGGGACAGAGTCATAGGTGGAAAGAAAGAGGATACTCTTAGGAACATAAGAACCCTCACTGCCATTCACTTGACACACCTGTGCAGCATCCAGCCTGAAGTCCCCTCAGGGTGAGTCTGACCCTCACTCTCTGTGCTGTGGCTAAAAGGCTGCTGTGTTGCAGTATAGTACAGAGGGTCAGAGGTGTTTGGAAATGTGGATTTCTCAGCCCTGACTGTCTGGCCTCACTCTGATTTTTGTATCTTCTTTTAGAAAGTAAGATATTTTTCCCCTCTGTTCTGTTTTCTACCTCCTTTTAGTGAGAAAAAACTTGAGCTCTTGGTTTGTGTTGGAGCCTTGGCCTTTTTCCTGCTATACAAAGGCATTGTTCTGGTGCAGTGATTGGCAGCCAAACATCTGCATCTCATGTCGGTGGCATGAGGATGTGGGCATTGTGGCTGCATCCCTGTGTGACCACAAATTCAGCCAGAGCCTTTTGTGGTCAGGAAGAGAGACCTCAGGAGTCCAGGGGTCTCAGCCCTGCTTTCAGGGTTCTGAGATACCCAGAAACATGCTCCTGGACTTCGGATGGGGTGCTGATTGCAGATGCTACTCAGTGCACAGGTCGTGAGAGTCCTGTGCTGCGGGGCAAAAAGTTGTCAGACAGGATCCCTCCATCTTAGGAGCTCGTATTCCTTTTCAATGTCTCAGATGCTCTCCGGATTCTGGTAGTCTTGTTGTGTGTCTAGTAGGGTGTCAGATAGGGGCTTTCTTGTTTACAGCCCAGCCTACTGCTTCTGTTGGAGCTTGAGACTGTCTCCAGTCCCCTTCACTGTGTGTTTGCAATTGTGGGTTTGTGTTTGTAATACCTCTAAGCTTTTACTACCCCCTAGTGAGTAGGAGGAGGGGAGTGGGGCTTAGAATCATATTTGTACCTCCAAAGTTGGAATCTGATACCTTTTTCTCAGTGACTCCTACCATGTACCAGACACCTGGGAGCATTTTACATACCGCATTTCATTTCATCTATATAACAAGCGCAAGGGGCTATTATTTCTCTTTGTTTTACAAATAAGGAAACTTAAGGCACCTAGGGACCAAGCAGTTGAATGAGGTTATGTATGCAGCAAAACCACCTAAATGCTCAAAAAAAAAAGGTTGATTTTTCTTTCTAATTGACCTAGGGGTATACGTGGCACAGTTTAGTCATGGATGGAGCTGTGGGGTGAAGCCTTGAGCTCTTTATACTCTCTACCCCTTATCCCCTCCTGGGTTGTCTTTTTGAGCAGAGTACGTCTGATGCAGAATAACCTCTGAACCCAGTTATTGGGTTCATTGGTGTATATGACTGACTATTTTTGAGAGGAGAGGGTGGAAAATAACACTTGAATTTAAATTTTAGTGGAGGGGACAATTCTACTTTCTAAAATTAAAAGAAAAATAACCTGGTTTTCTTTATATTCACCTATGGTAGCCTAATGGACTTTAAGTGTGTAAATGAATCTAGGTCTTAGTACCGTATTTTCTGGCGTATAAGACGACCGGGTGTATAAGATGACCCCCTAATTTTACAGTTAAAACATAGGTTTATGCCTATATTCGCTGTATAAGACTACAGCCTCGGAAGTGGGGGGTAGTCTTATACAGTGAATAATGTAAAATTAGGGGGTCGTCTTATACGCCTGGTCGTCTTATACGCCGGAAAATATGTAGGCTTTTAATTCTTGCTAAGAATATATGTTGCTTCATTTCTTTGTTTTTCATAATTATATGGACCCAGTAATATAAAATTTCGGAGTGTGTGTAAATGGCATGTGTACAATGTGAAGAAAACTAGCAGTGGTTTTAGGGGTGGTAGAAGGGAAAGGGGTTTTGATAGCCCTTTGTTATGAAGTACTACTTACATAACACTGTAATTAAACAAAATTTTTAGTGGTTTTATTATAATATTTTTAAGATACTATTTTTTCTGTACTGGTTTGAGCTCTTTTTGTAGGGTTCAGAACCATTATGATTGTATGGGTTGAAATCTGTGCTTCCATGTAATACATAGTTGTATTGAATTAATAAGTGTTCCGATTGGAGAAGTGCTATATTTCTAACATGATGTTTTGCTTTGCAGAATTCAATTCGTCACAATCTATCCCTTCACAGCAAGTTTATCCGTGTGCAGAATGAAGGAACTGGAAAAAGTTCTTGGTGGATGCTTAATCCAGAGGGAGGCAAGAGTGGAAAATCTCCCAGGCGAAGAGCTGCGTCCATGGACAACAACAGTAAATTTTCTAAGAGCCGAGGTCGAGCTGCCAAGAAAAAAGCATCCCTGCAGTCTGGCCAGGAGGGTGCTGGGGACAGCCCGGGATCTCAGTTCTCTAAATGGCCTGCCAGCCCTGGCTCTCACAGCAATGATGACTTTGATAACTGGAGTACATTTCGCCCTCGAACTAGCTCAAATGCTAGTACTATTAGTGGGAGACTGTCTCCCATTATGACTGAACAGGATGATCTTGGAGATGGGGATGTGCATTCCATGGTATACCCACCATCCGCTGGAAAGATCACTTCTACTCTACCCAGTCTGTCTGAGATAAGCAATCCCGAAAACATGGAAAACCTTCTGGATAATCTCAACCTCCTCTCATCACCAACGTCATTAACTGTTTCAACCCAGTCTTCACCTGGCACCATGATGCAGCAGACTCCATGCTACTCGTTTGCGCCACCAAACACCAGTCTGAATGCACCCAGTCCAAACTACCAAAAATATACCTACGGCCAATCCAGCATGAGTCCTTTGCCCCAGATGTCAATGCAAACACTTCCAGACAGCAAATCGAGTTATGGAGGTATGAGTCAGTATAACTGTGCACCAGGACTCTTGAAGGAGTTACTTACTTCTGACTCTCCTCCCCATAATGACATTATGACACCAGTTGATTCTGGGGTGGCCCAACCCAATAGCCGTGTCCTTGGCCAGAATGTGTTGATGGGCCCCAATTCAGTCATGCCAACCTATGGCAGCCAGGTATCTCATAACAAAATCATGAATCCCAGCTCTCATACGCACCCTGGACATGCTCAGCCAGCGTCTGCAGTTAATGGGCGTGCCTTGCCCCATGTGGTAAATACTATGCCTCACAGCTCGGGTATGAACCGCTTGGCCCCAGTGAAGACAGCTTTACAAGTGCCTCTGCCCCACCCCATGCAGATGAATGCCCTGGGGGGCTACTCCTCGGTGGGCAGCTGCAATGGCTATGGCAGGATGGAGAAGCTCCCAAGTGACTTGGACGGCGTGTTTATTGAGCGCTTGGACTGTGACATGGAGTCCATCATTCGGAACGACCTCATGGATGGAGATACATTAGATTTTAATTTTGATAATGTGTTGCCCAACCAAAGCTTCTCGCACAGTGTCAAGACAACGACACATAGCTGGGTGTCAGGCTAAAAGTGAGTTAGTGAGCAGGTAAGACCATTCCAATATCAAAAGACCTCTGATAACAACAGAACTTAAAAGAGAAGCACTGAAACTTGGCGCGTACCTTCCGTGGTTAGATCTTCTTTTGATGTCAGCTGGCTTCCCTTTGCAGAGAGGCAACTTTTATCATTCATTCTTTACCCCTTTACAGCTTATAAACTTTCCTTTTGAGTTTAAAGACAGAATCTTCCTCCAACTGCTTTAAAGGTTTTCTTTTGACAGTTAGGTGGCTGCATCTGTTTAGTAGCTCTTCAATAAATAAATACATTTGATACAAATCAAATGCTGAAGGGCTTTTCAAAGTAGAATTTTCCCCCAACTGAATGATTTCAGAGCTATCTGAGAAAGTTCTAGCTCCCCGCCCTCAAGTATGCCTGCCACTCTAATATGTTAAGTTGAATTGATTTTAACTTGACTGTATTTTTATTGTGTGTATTTTTTTTCCCTAGGCTACACTAAAAAGTACTTCAGATGGTCTGACAGCAGGAAGGGAGAGAAGAAGTCCAAAGATTTCCTTCAGCCCACCTTTTCATTTTCTTGATTTAAAAAAACATTAAAAAAAAAGTTTCTTTTTTCCTTTCGTCAGACTTGGCAGCAAAGACACTTTTCCTGTGCAGGATGTTTGCCCAATGTTTGCAGGTTATGTGCTGCTGTAGATAAGAACTGTGCCATTGGAAATTTCATTACAATCAAGTGCCAAACTCACTACACCATATACCTGCAGAAAAGACTTTCAGATCCTGGTGTGCTTTTAAGTTTTGTATATAAGCAGTAGCTACAGAATTGTATTTGTGTGTGTGTTGTTTTTTTTAAATATCCATTTGGTCCAAGGAAAGTTTATATTCTTTGTAATACTGTGATGGCCTCATGTCCTTGATAAGTAAAGTTTTGTTTATACTACCTGTGTTCTGCTGAACTGATGTGTCAAAGAACCATGCTCTCCATTCTGCACCTCCACTGAACAGCTCTGGATCTGTTCATGTTGCCACATAATTCACGTGAGAGCCAATAGCCTGTTATCAATCTGCTGAATCAATGGACTTGTCACACTCTTTTGGAAAAAAATAATAGATTAAACGCCAGCTTTGTACAGGTCTTTTCTAATTTTTGTTTATTTTGTTATTTGCAAATTTGTACACATATAAATGGTTCTAATTTTCAGATATAAGATTTTTGATGTCATTGTTGGGACTTGAGATCTTTTTGGAATAGATATTGAACTGTAATGTTTTCTTAAAACTAGAGTCTACTTTGTTATAATATGCTTGTAAATTTGTGGAATTCCAGATATTTGAGTCAGCATCCATAATATTTGTATTCTAACTGGATTAGTGCTAGTTTTGCACATGTTTAACTGGTTTGTACACTTTGGGATGCTACTTGGTGATGCTTCTGACTTATCTTAAAATCATTGTAATTACTACTTGCATACTCAATGTTTCTGGCCTGATTTTGGCAGAAGAGTGATGTATAGCTATGGACATTTTGTGTTTCATATTGAGGAAAACTTGGTATGTTTTTATGTATGTGTTTTAAAGAAATTTCATCTGCTTCTATTACCCTGTGAACTACGTGTCTTGCATAGCATTGAGTCTTCTGACAGATGCCTATCTGCTTGTCATTGCAGTTATTGCTAGGAGGCTTGTACTATCTTTAGATCAGAAAGGGAGATCTACATCTAAAACAGTGCTCCTTTTCTCAAACAGGAGGTGGGGGTGGGGTGGGGGGGTGGGGTTGATTAATCTTTTTGAGTTGAGCTTCAGCAAATGTTTTCCTTGTAATTCTGTGCTCTTATTTTGGTGTAGGTGGAGGTTGGTTTTGTAACTCTGCCTTGAAGGATTATGTCAGCACTCACACTTCATCCCTCTTTCCCTTCTGTTCTGCAGATCACTTAGCACACTGTGGACAGTAAGTCAAAGGGGGAGGAGATATTTTAAAATGGGACTTAAGTGATTTGTAGAATGCTTTTGTGTTCATGAGCACTGATGGCTACCAAATGCGATAGAATTTGTTTAAAAATTGGGGCAATTATTTTGAAAATCAACCAGCCAGCAATAAGTTGTATATTTAAATTTATTTTAAAAGCTTTTGCATAATTAAGATTTTTCTTAGCCTTTAGCAACCTAAACTATAATTCTGTTCATTTGTTTTAATATTTTTCCAATAACCTGTAACTGACAGACCAAGTTAATTGGCTTTGTGTCCCACTTAATATATTAGTATTTTCAAGTCATGTGGAATGCCTAAAGTCAGCACAATAAAAGGAACAGGTGCACAAAATCGTTCCTTTTGCCTTCTTAAGAAGGCTCTGATTTCTGTACTTGGCTCAAATCACATTTGTTTATCTTGCCTGTGAATTGCATCTTTGTTGGCTTGTTTTTTTCTATATGTATAACAAGAACATAAGTGTTCCTGATAGATTTCCTACAGAGGCCAGCTCACTGGTAAGCTTCCCACTGTGACTTAACCGTTTTGAAAATTTATTAACTAGCCACCTCTTTAACCGTCTTCATTGTTGGCCACTCCAAAATATGTCTGGTTTTAGAAATCCTAGTTTCTCTAAGCAGTGCCACCTGCATATGGAGTAGACCTTGTTGGTACAGTACCACAGACTATCACATGCCATTGCACATGAGCCTCAGAGCCCTCATTTGTTCATTAAAGAGATAAGTACAACTGAAATAATTTTTAAAATGTACTACTTCATAGAGTGACTTTCAAAAGGATATTTCTGCCCTTGAGTGTGTAAATAACGTTTTTTTCTCTGTTGAAATTCCTAGGTCCTAACAGTCCTAGGTAGCTAGCTCTCCGGGGTACAGTGAACTCCGTGAAAGGCCCCTTATCTATTTTGAAAACATTATGTGACCTCTGCTAATTCTTTTTCTGTACAAATACTGACTTTCTGGACTAATTAGTGTATCAGTTATTGTACATGATTGCTTTGTGAAATGTGCAAATGATATCACCTATGCAGCCTTGTTTGATTTATTATCTCTGGTTTGTTCTTTTATTAAAAGCATATTGTATTATAGAGTTATTCAGATATTTTAAGTATAAAGTATTGTTTCTTTAATACAGACATTTGGAATATATTTAGGTAAGGGATGCATTATTTGGGAAGTTCTGCTTTGACAAAGTGACAAAGTCTAAATTAACAAATGTTATATCTCCGTGAGCAGTAAATTAATGAAACATCCCAGGAAGAGAAGGCCACTTAAAATGGAAACAGTTCTCCAAAGGTATACAATTTGGACTTGTTCAACTGCTGCATATATGTCCCCCCCCCTACTTCCCCACCCCCGTGATAGTCTTATATTTAGCTCCTAAGGGTTCTTAATTTGCAACAGACTTCTAAATGAGAAGTTCCTCTTGTGATTTTAGTTGGGGAATAATCATTCAGTAAAAATCACAGTGTGGTTTATGCAAAAATCAAACAAACGAAACGCCTGGGATGATTCTTGGCCTCCTCTTTGAGGGTGGTGCACAGACTGGCAGTGGGGCCAGGTGTGGCCACCTAAGTTCTTCCAGGACATGGTCATGCCCTCCCGCATCTCACTGCCCATGTTTAGTAACAGTGCAGATTCCACATTCCTGCTCCAGTACTCTCTGAGAAGTGCCTGATGATGCTGATGTACTTACAGACACAAGAACAATCTTCGCTGTTATTGTATAAAGCCATAAATGTTCATAAATTATATTTAAATGGTTTGGTGTCTTTCTTTTCTAATTGTTCAGAATAAACTTTATTAGGATTAAAAAAAAATACTTACCTATCACTTGAGTTAAAACTTGTCACCCACAGCCATGGTTTATTCCAATGTGGTATTTCCTTTGGAGGGTGTGGGGAACAGTCTCTGACTAAACCATAGCCCCACTAAAATCCATGATAACAAAGAAGTCTGAAGTGTAGATACTTCATCCCAGGATGTCTGAAAGCAGAGTCTGGTGCAGTAATTACTAGACATTAAAGTCATGTCAGAGCAGACTATGCTGAAGGTAAAAGCACCTGAAAGACAAGTGAGGAAAAGTCCTGGCTGGGAGGTCACGGAGCATTTTCTTTCCAAGGCCATAGGTTGAGCATTGTGTCTTCCTTTAAGTGGCTGCAGATTGGAGGTTTATATGTTTGCTGTTTTCATAAAATGCCCTGAAGAATGAGCTAGGATTAGATTGAGAATTAAAATGCATATTTAAACCAAAACAAAGGCCAATCTCTCCTGACTTTTACCAGGCAAGTGAATGTCCAAATGAGTTGGAGTAGCAACAAGGAAATAGGTTATCCTAATGTCTTATCTGTTTAGATACCAGGTCAGTCCAGCTTTTAAAATTTTTTCTTCCCTCCCTCTCTCCCTGCAATGGAACTCTAAAAGACATATAGTCAGAAGCCCAGAGTGTAGAACTGATGAAACCATCTGCTCCCAGACCCTGGGGTTTATGCACTGATCACTTTGAAAACTGATGATCTATTCTAAAATGTGGAAAAACACCTTGATTGTACTGCCAGAACTCAAACCAGCAGTCTCCTTTCATAACTGCATGTACACAAAATTGTGCTAATGTCAGTTATTGAGACCAGTTCCCAAGTTTTATATCACTTGATAAGGAAGCAGCACAGCAGGTAAGATTCCCTTATAGATCCTGTTGGAGCTTGAGGAAGAGGGATATACTTCTTCCTGGGACAATATCTAGGACCCTGCTGTGACAGCCAGAGGTGGGATCAGGTAGTATACCTAGGATAGCTTTCTTGATGTGTGATCCAGATAGACTGTGCAACTTTGCCTTGGCTATTGTTTCTCCATGTTTGAGCTGAGCTCTAACAATGACAGTGCTAGTGAAGACTGGTTGGTGTGATTAGGTAAGTGGAAGGCTATTCAAAGAGATACATGGCACTAAGTGGCAAAGTAGTCACTGACACATAACACATTAGCACCCCTTATGGGACCATGAACCTGAAGCTGGGCTGGGACTCTGAAATGAGGGTGTGTTCTGATAAGTTTCCTTTTTCTAATTTGCTATTTCATTAATTTGGTTCAAGGGAACTGGCAATAACTTAAATACATGCACTCTAAGGTGTTTTCCAGTATAAGTAACTGGCAAATGAATGAAATTTCTGTGGAATGGAAAGGAAGGGGTGTGCTGGCATGAAGGCAGTCCTGGGTGGTGGTAGGAAACCAGATGTGAAATGGAGATAGCTGAGGTCTGAGCTGAAGGTCTTAGATCCTTTGGAGGAAGCTACAGAATGGCATGGGCATGTAGAAGTTAAAAAGAACTTTTAAATGTTTGCACACGGCTGGGAGAGGAGACTTTCTGTGCAGATACTTCACTTAGGCGATATGGCTGTGAGTGGAGGAAGCGACCATACTGAGGTGTTCACCTGTTACAGGAAGAAGGAAAAGGAGGAGATTGAGGCCAAATTCTTGTAGCTTGACTAGTAGCAGGACACCGTCTTCTCCCTAACCCCTAGGCCCCCATGAACTCAAAGGCTGAATGAAATTTCTTGGCATTAGTATCTTTATTATGTTCATGTCTTCCAAAAATGAAAGTCTGCACTGAAAACTGCTGGTGGAAAGTAGAGCTTTACATCCTCCAGGAAGAAAAAGGGCAGCTTATGAAGTCTTGTTTTCTACATCTCATTCCTTCCATGAGTTCCAATACCAGACAACTTTCAGAATTCTTACAAAAGCCATGTGGGATTCTCAGTCATTAGAGTTTCTGCAAACATTCTTGGTGTTGTAACATTCTAAAATTGCTGTTCCAATAAGATGGTCTTGATTGAATAGGGCTCACAGTGGGCCTTTTAAACCGCATTTTTCTCTAATGAGTTGTGATAGAGGGGAGCTCCATTTTGTGTTTTGGTGCTTGATTCCAGAACAAGCCAGAGGTGCCCACTGCTTATTAGTTCATGCTGATGGCAGGGCCACTTGGGGTGCTAGCAAAGTGGTAAGCTCTTCTGCTTCTTGGGAAGTGTTTCCCCACAGACGAAGTTCGAGATCCCTTCTGCTGCCTGCCTCACAGGTTTAATTTGAGGATTAGAGGATGAAGTAATGTCTGCAAATGGCTTCCTGAGAATGGATGAGCTGGTATCGGCATAGGTAATAGTTGCCCTTGGGGATTTGTGTCCTTTGTGGGACTCCTGGACAGTTAACACTTTTCTGCAGGGTAAGTGGGAGAGCTGCTTGGTTCACTTCCATTCTTTTTCTGCATTCCCATGTGCAGCCCTCCATCTCCTAAATGTGGGAGCATGAAAACAGCTTGCTAGACCAATCTCCGAGAGAGTTGGTAGGCCTCTCTGTTCTTGGTAACTAGAAGTAATTTGTAAGTTTTAAAGCAGTTATGTGCCCAAGGCAAACTAGTTGTGATATTTGTTTCTCAAGAAGTTCATTGTGGATGCACACTAAGAAAATTTAGAGACATTTTAGATGACTTGACCATGACCTCACCCTAGTCCTGTTTACCTAGTAGACTGGAGGATGCCGACTACAAGTGCCTTTTTTAGGCTGACCTGTAAGTAGGCGGAGGAGAGGAGAGGAGAGGAAGAGACTGATGTTGAGGGAACCACACTGGTGTATTGGAGCCCAAATCGTCCATAAGAACTGTTGGTTACATTTGCAGGAATTGTATAAGCCTATATTAAATACCACTATTGTTTACAATGAGATAAATATACTGTTAAATAGGTTATATTAAAAAAGTAGAAACTACTCAAAACTGATTACATTCTAATGCACTACATTTTACTTTTGTCTACTCTTGAGGTATTTACTTTGGTTGTATCTGTGATGGGTTGGCTGTATAGTAAGTCCTCACGTAGCATCATTGATGGGTTCTGCAATTTTAAGTAAAACGACGTATAACAAAACCAGTTTTACTATAGGCTACTTGATTAATAAGTAAGTGTTAAGTTTCTAAACACATTATTCAAGGACCTGCTGTATAATGGTGTGCTGCTAGTGTTTGTCTTGAAGCTTAACAATTTCATTTTAATATAGTTTGTACAGGGTGAGAAATAGTTTAATAATAAGTCATATCAGTTAAATTTATTGAGAAAATAAATGTATTGAGAAGAGAGTTACTGAGTGAATTGGGATGTAAGTCCGTTAGTCAAATGTTGGCTGAATTGCTACCACGACCACATGTTGGCTGCAGATAAAAGAGTTTAGCAAATATCATTAAAAGCATTCTCTGAGAATCAATTGGCCTGGTAGAATTCACAAAGAGTATTGTATATTATTTATAAATTGTATGCCACACATCCTTTATATCAGTACATTTCTAATAAAGGTTTATACTTATATATAGGCATACATTACTTCCCTGCAGCAGGTTAAACATTTATTAGGATACCACTGATTGTGTGTAATGAAGTTGTTAAAGCACTAGTGGTTTGGCTGATGAAGAATAGGTAGAATGGGAATAAGGAAGTGAGAGAACAGGAAGTGTTACAAGGTCCAGGGTGTGGTCATGGCAATAGGTGAATGGGAAGCAGTGAGGTTTGGAGCCTTAGAGTGGAAGAGGTCAGGAGAAGATAAGGTCTGAAGATTGCATCGGCCATGCTCATTAAATTTCAGAGCCAACAAGAGGAACAGCAGGACGTGGGGGTGGAGGGCAAGTCTCAAATCCAAGCACTAAAGCCTCAGTGTGGGGAGCAACCAGGAGGCAGGTTTCAGGTAATGTCAGTGACTAGGAAGAGTGCCTAGTGAAGTAGCTGGGTGCCCAAAGCATGAACAGGTTTTCTAAAACATGAAGGGAGAAGAGGAAGATTTCTGGAGCTAGAAAAGGAATGCAAAAGGATGCCAGTTCTACTTCTGAGACTCATCATGGTTTGTCAAATGGAAATAATTACACCTACTTACTGGAGTTAATGGGGGGAATTGACCTGAGTTAAGACCCTGGTTTGCCTAACACAGGCTTGTGCAAATTTTGGCCAGCATAATTATTAATAGATGATGCTGTCACTCCGAAGTGTTTGGGTGGTTAATTTTATGTTTACTCTATCAGCAAATGATTGATTTTCGGTTAATTACTTTCTAGAGCCCTCTGTGGGTGAGAGAACTCAGCACCCCCCGGGAAGAAGCCATACTCTTGCCAGAGGTTATTCTTCTAAAAAACGAAGGGGATGTTAGGCTGGTGTCTAACTAGCCTAGATTAACGTTTTATCTGTGGTATACGAGGTTCTTCCCAGCCTGCCTCTGCATTCTCACCTCTTCCCCCATATGCACCAGTCACATTGGACAGCCATTTCCTTTTGTGCTTCCAGCCTCTTCACATGCTGGAAATTTTGTTTGTTTGGAATGCTTTTCTCCTCCTCTCCTTGCCAACAAGGTGCAGCTCAAAAGCTTCCTCTATCCTTCAAGCCCACACCAGCTCCTCATATTGGAGTATTTACTTACACCGATGAGCTAGATGAGTTTTAGGCCTTCTTTTCTAAATACAACCATGTGACTGTTTAACTCTAGTTAAAAGTTATCACTCGCCCTCCCAAGGCAGCCCTATGGCCATCATACCTGAGCAGTTCGGAGCCAGGTCTGACTAATTTGGGTCATCACCAAACTCCCAGTGAGCCTAATGCAACTGGCCAATGCACTTGACAAGTAGACATAGCCAAAGACATTCCTCTTTGGTGAGCCAGTCTGTGCCTGCCAACATTCCAGCAAATTAAAGGCAGACCAAGGAGCTCATGGTATTTTGACAAGTCTGGAGCTGCTACTCACTTTCTTCAAGGGAAGTTCAGAGGCAAGAGAGGGGATACGACCAATGATGAAATGCCTGAAAGGCTTCCTTCCAGCTCGTCATCCCCTCAGGCTGCATAACGCTCTCTTTCCATATAGCTCTTTTCTGGGCTCGGGGGCCAGAATCAGCTCCTTTGACTTAGCACCCACCTCCAAAGTGAACAAGACGGACACACCTCTTTATTGGCTTACCTTTCGGAAGGGTTTTGTCTAGAGATTGTGCCAATCTATGAACAGTCATATAGTCTCTCAGAAAAAAAGGCACCTAGTCATTGTTAGATAGTTGCTGATTTGTTTTCACAGAACCTCATCTGAGAAAGACATCAACTGTCATTTGTCATTTTTGCCTTGGTGTGTCATTGGGTTGTCTCCACTTAACCTCTACTAAATGGAATTGGGTAAAATACATGGATTTCACATTCTGGTTTTTAAACATTATTTTGAAATTTGAAATATTCAAATATTTTTTGAAATGAAATATTATTTTGAAAGGGAGATAATTACTCCTCTTTACAAAACAAAAGTTTTTTCTATTTCAATTCACCACACCTACCAAACCAATGACTTGGTAAAAAGGAGACATTTTCTGAAGCCAGGCAATTCTGCGTAGAAATTCTTGTGAAGTTGTGATAAAACATCCTAAATAGAAATTTTTATTTATTCTTATAAATGTATCTTGAGATCTCAAAAGTCCTTAGAGCCCTATGTGCTATATTTTAAATTAGTATTATCTTTAGGGTTCCAGTTCTCTTCCAACTCCTTTCTTCTGTCTGAATTGGTATTCCATTAGAAGCATGAATAATTTTTAAAACGCTGGATGGCTGGAAGCATTTAACAGCTGTGTGAAATCTCATGTAACCATTATGTGCCTTTTTTTGGAAACAACAATTGTCCTTGTCTTTTGTAAGAAAATCACATGATTAAAAAAAGTAGATGACTATCAATAATTCTGTTGTCACTTGGTTACTGGCAGGAGTAGGGATAGGGAGGAAGACATAAGAAAAATGCATTCTTGGATCCCTCAGTCACATCAATCTGCGAATCTTCCTGGAGTAAATAATTTCTTTTGTCATTTCTGGGTAACTAAAAAAAGGCTTCGGAGTGTTTCCAGGACAGGGCATTCTATTGTATAATACTTTTGGAGTCTGAATCACCTTTCTTTGCTCAGAGTTCTCTCCAAACCCTACCATCTCCCCACTGCTGGATCTGAGTGTTGGAGAAACTGCTATGAATTCAATGAGTGAAAATTCTTTAATATGGACAATAGTACTTTCTCTGGGATTAGAATGTTTTGATACACCTGAGAGCAAAAAGAAGTTTGACTCAGTGTTGGATCTCAAAGATCCAAGCTTGAAATGAAACTGGCCTCCGTCTCAGTTGTCCCTGCCTGGGCAGAGAGCACAGGCTTGCCATGGAGGGGGAGCTCGCTAATGTGGGTGAGGAGACAACCTCTCGCCACTTTTCAGAGTCGAGAGAGTAAATGTCCCAAATAGGAGATGTTTGAAGGTAGCAGGGCTGGTCATTGATCAGCACAAAGAAAGTGTTGGAACAGTATTTCCCTGTGAAAGGAGCCAATGCTTTTTTTATAAGGCAGTTCTAAGATTTATGGAGGAAAAACTGTAATTAAGAAAAGTAGATGGATTAACTAATCAGGGAAAGCTTTTTGTTCAAAAGGTTTCATGATTTTAGTAGCTTTTTGCATGCGCAATACCTTCTGTTGAAGGATACTAAGCATTTGCTAATGCTAGTTCCTCAGCCTCCCTTTGAATTAAAAACAGCAGAGCACTCGCTATGGACCACGGATGAGGAAAAATGTCCCCTGGGCAGGGGATCACTTCCTGGAGACCCAAGGAAAGTTGCTGAAGTTCAACACAGTGTTTCTCAAACTGTGAGCTACTGATTGTGGGCAACAGAATTTGGGAAGATTTGTAAAAAATGCAAATTCCAGGTTTTCTCCCAGACCTGCTTATCAGAATCTGGGATTGGGGGTGGGGTGTGTGATGGCTGCATTTTTAATTTTTTTTAAGACTTACTTTATTGTTTTTGACAGAGACAGAGAGAGAGACAGAGAGAAGGGGGAGGGCCCAGAGCAGTCACCGTAGTATACATCATCAGTTTTTGACATGGTTTCTGTCCACACAGGTGGGTAGGCCTGAGCAGGGCAAGAACTGGGCTGGGGGCCTCCTACATGGGAATCATGCCCCCACAAGACAAGAGGCTAAGCTGAGGGGAGAGAACCAAACTGAGGTCCTCCTGCGTGGGAAGTACACCCCAGTTCAGCATATGGGTCTGCACGGGCTGGGGCCGGGATTTGATCCTCTATCCCTGAGGCTGCAAAACGAGTGCTTAGCATGCTGAACCATCCTGGCTTCCCCTGCTTTTTTTTTTTTTTTAATTGTTAAATTTATTAGGGTTACATTGATTAGTAAAAATTACATAGGTTGCAGGTGTACAGCTCTGCAGTACTTCATCTGTGTGTTCATCACCCAGAGCCAGCTTTCTTTCCATCACCACATATTTAGCTCCCCCTCCCTCCTCTCCCACCCCCTTCCTCCTTACCCTCAGGTAACCACTAAACTATTGACTGTGTCCATGAGGTTTTGTTTCTTTGTTTGCTTTCAGTTTTATATTCCACATGTGAGTGAAGTCATATGGTTCTTAGCTTTTTCTGTCTGGCTTATTTCACTTAGCATTACCATCTCAAGTTCCATCCATGTTATTGCAAATGACAGAATTTCTTTTCTTATAGCTGAGTAATATTCCATTGTATATATGTACCACAGCTTCTTTATCCAGTCACCTGTAAAGGGGCACTTCGGTTGTTTCCATGTCTTGGCCACCATGAACTGTGCTGTGGTGAACATTGGGGTACATATTTTTATGGACTAAGTGCTTTCAGTAGATATCCAGAAGGGGGATTGCTGGGTCATAAGGTAGCTCCATTCCCAATGTTCTGAGGCATCTCCATACAGCCTTCCATAGTGGCTGTACCAGTTTACATTCCCACCAGCAGTGTATGAGGGTTCCTTTTTCTCCACAGCCTCTCCAGCACTTGTTATCCCTTGTCTTGTTGATTAGAGCCATTCTAACAGGTGTAAGATGGTATCTCATTGTGGTTTTTATTTGCATCTCCCTAATAGCTAGTGAAATTGAACATTTTTCCATATATCTGTTGGCCATTTGTATGTCTTCATGGGTGAACTGTCTGTTTAGGTCTTCTGCTCATTTTTTAAATTGGATTGCTTGTTTCTTTGTTGTTGAGTGCATTTTTTTTAATTAATATTTTTTTTTTAAATTTATTGTTTTTGACATAGACAGAGATAGAGAGAGAGAGACAGAGAGAAGGGGGAGGGCCCAGAGCAGTTTCCATAGTTGTACATCATCAGTTTTCAACATGGTATCATTCCACACAAGTGGGCGGGGGCCGCACAGGGTGGGAACTGGGCTGAGGGCCTCCTGCACGGGAAGCACGCCCAAGTTCAGCATATGGGTCTGCACAGGCCAGGGCCGGGATTGGATCCTCGGTCCCTGGGGCTGCAAAGCGAGCGTTTAATCCACTGAGCCATCCCAGCTTCTCTAAAACTAATTGTTAAATATATCGGGGTGACATTGCTTGGTAAAAATTACATTCTTTCCAGGTACACAGATCTACATTACATCATCTATACATTGCGTTTTGTGTTCACCATCCAGAATTGGTTCTTTTTCCATCACCATATATTTGATGCCCCCTTCCTACTTACCTATCCCCTTACCCTTACCCTCAGGTAATGACTAAACTATTGACTGTGTCTGTGAGTTTTTGTTTCTTTGTTACTTTCAGTTTTATAGTACATGTATAAGTGAAGTCATATGTTTCTTGATATTTTCCGTCTGACTTATCTCACTTAATATGTGGGAAATCTGCATTCTAGCTCTGAGGGGTGGTCTAGAAGTTTGTGAAATGAAGGGGAAGAAGGGTTAAAAAATACCCTATTTTACTTTTTGCCCTAACCCTAATACAGTTTTCAGATCTTTCAGTAAGTTTATTTATACCCTCAGAAAAAAAATGTTTTGTTTTTGTCCTCAAAATATGCTGAAACTTCAACTTTAACTAGGCTGACCAGATGTATCATTTTAAACAAGACAGAAAACAAGGGTACTGTCCCATTTCAAACGGTAAGTATGGTCCACCTACTGACACCTTGAATTTAGCCCAGTGAGACTAGGCTGACTGTACATATAGTTTGAAAGGGGACAGTACCGTTGTTTTCTGTCCCATTTAAAATGGTATCTCTTGTCAGCCTAGTTTTAACCTCTTTGTCATCTGTAAATTTCTTCCCTTGAAGCTTTTTTTTCATATTTGGGAACAAATCAGACAGAGCCAAGTCTGGACTGCAGGGAGGGTGGTTTAATGTTTGGAATCCACAGTCGTGAAGAGTAGCCAATGCAACATCACTCTTGTGCACAGGTGTGTTATGCAAAGGCAGCACTCCTTTGGTATATTTTCCTCTTCTTTTCTCCTTCACATATTCTTTTAACTGTTTTAGCAGGTGGGAATAGTACTCTCCAGTTATTGTGACACCTTTATCCTTGTTTGATCAGCAGGATACCCTCCATATCCCAAAATACTGTTGCTTTGGTTTTTTCAGCTAATTGCAACACCTTGAACTTCTTTGGGGGGTGGTGTGCCCTTTTCATGACACTGTGTGAACTTCTGCTTTTGACTCAGGGTTATAATGATGAACCCAGGTTTCATCTGCAGTGACAATCTGGTTTAAAACTTCATCTTTGTTGTCTCTACAGAGGTCCAAACACTGTCATGAACACTCAGGCAGTGACACTGTTGTTTTTGAAACAACATGAGCATACTCAGAGCCTGTCTTGCACAGATTTTTGACATTCTTAGATGCTGATGGAGAATATTCAAAATGGCTATAGGTGACATTCCAGCCATTTCTGTAATCTACTTTATATTCAGTCTGCATCTTCCACTACAGGTTTTCAACTTTTTTGACAAAGTCTGAGGAAGTGGACTCAAAAGGGAGTCCCAGATGGAGGTCATCTTCAATCAACTCTGTGCCTTGCTTGAAAAGGCTATGCCACTTGTAAACCATGCGTTTCCCAGGGCAACAGTCCCTGAAAACTGCTAACAATTATTCCAAAATGGTTTTAGGTGTTTTCTGTTGTTTTGTGAGGAACTTAATGACAGTGTGAATTTCAATTTTATCTGTACTTGTAGTTTTTGTCACATTTGATGAACTGCTTCAGCTATATCTGAAAGAACACAAATACAAGTAATCTGAAATTTGGCACATGTACTAATAATAAGTCACACAAACTGTATGCACTAGTATTCCTTTCTCTCTGATAACTCCCCCACCCCCTCCCCGTTCCATGATTTTCTTGACCATTTCTTGTATTCCAGGTGATTTTTATGGACACTCAAGTTTGAGAACCACCACTGTAACGTTTGCTGTTGTTCATTAATCCACCCATTCATTCATTAAGCAGTCAATATCTGCTGACAAGTGCTGTGTATTAGGCCCTCTGCAGAGTGCCAGGGATTCCCTGTGTCGTGAACAGGACAGACATGTCTTCTGCCCTTGTGAGGCTTTCAGTTTCATACTCTCTTCAGACTTGTAGTGAGGTTTACCAGAAAGATGCCGTGAAGGATTCATTCAAAATAGACCACTTGGATCAGATAAACACTGGGCAGATAACTGGCCCAGAAACTCTAAAATTTCCATCATCAAAGAACAGCTTTGACCTACTTAACCTGCTGTGAGTGCTGAGTAAACTGGCGTCCTGTCCGCTAGCTGCTTACAAATCAAGGCCTGTTTGGACTATCACCAGCCCAATCCCTAAATTACACTGTAAGGCTGCTCTAAAGCCGGTTGAGGCAAGAGGCAGACCTGAAAACAGTCTGTTTCATCCATAGTGACCAACCAAGTGGCTGAGCTAAATGCATCCAGGTCAGGAATATAACTCCGTCTAATGAAAGGTCTGTTTTCCATTGGAAATGAGGCACTTTTTTTTTTTTTTAAATAGCTGTGGGAGAGAAGCAGCTCATCTTGCCAAATCTTTGAGGAATCATAAACTGGACCCAATTGTTCCCCTGAGATGAGCTCAGCATATGGAGCTGTGTGGTCCAGGCTGGGCAGCACCGCCTTGCCCGTGGGCCACGCCTGCCGTAGCTCCAGGGTGGGCAGCCTTGCTTCCAGCCCCACTGAGGAGCAGCAACCAGGCTGAGCCACCCTGGGGCAGGGCCAGACACTCCATGGTGATGATGCATTGACACTTCATTTGGGTGGTGTCCTCAGGCAGAGAGCTCTGTTCCACTCTATGGCACTTTCGGCATTATTGGGAGGTGCTGCCCCTGTGGCTGCCAGGATTGTTTTCTATTTTGTTTGATAAGTGACCCCAAAAGTAGGAAACTTTGTTGCAAAGAGAACCATATCCATTTCCAACTGACCTTTTCTGATGGTTCAGGGTCATCACAGGACTGTCTGTGATTGAGTCAACTTGGTGTCTAGAGATTCCTCACTGCAGTGGCCGCAGATCACCTTGTTGAACTCTTCATCTTTTCCTCTTTCCCTCTTTCCCTCCCTCTCTGCTTCCCTCTCTTCTCTCTCTCTCACACCAACCTTTTATCATGGAAAACTTTAAACATAAGCAAAAGTAGGAAGAATAAAAAGTATAATAGCCCTTCACATATTCATCACCTAGTTTAAATAACTATCAACTCATGGGCAAACTCTATTCATATATATTTACACTTAACACTGACTAATTTGAAGAAAATCCCAGTTATATAATTTTACCGTATTTTCCGGCGTATAAGACGACTTTTGAAACGAAAAGTCAATCGAAAATTGGGGGTCGTCTTATACGCCGAGTACCGGTATACCCCGAAAAACATCTCGATATGCCACTAAACGAATTTTTCAACTCGATCCCACACCAATCACTGCAAGGCTGCTCGGACCGCCTCTCTAACTCAGCCAATCCAAGCAGGCTTTTATGCATGCAAATTATACATGTTCTGTACCCGAAGCTACACTGTGTTCTAGTAAAAAGCCTGCTCAGATTGGCCAGAGTCAGAGAGGCGGTCTATTATAACCTTTGAACCTTTGCTTGTTGTGATTGGCTCACCGTGGTGCATACAGTTGCAGCACAGGAACGTTCTGTGTAGCCAAAGCTGCTGTATCAGGACACATGCATAGTAGCTAAATTGACTGTATTAGAGCACATCCAATGGGCTAAAAGGTACAGTGCCTTTATAGGACATTCTGTATGTAGCCAATGCTACAGTATTAGGGCACATACAGTGAGTTA